>UCOK01017133.1:0-24520 GCA_900474325.1 Synergus umbraculus
ATATATAATAATATATAATATAATAATATTGGCACCACCAATATCTCAAAACATCCAAAGGATTTTTCAAAATATTGAATTTTTAAATTTTCATGTAGATTTTGAATTTTTGTAAAATTGTAAAATTGATTTTTCGACTATAACTTCTCAAATAATGAAAATTCAAAACTTATGTACAGGAAAGAAATATTCCTTGCGTCAAAACAAATCGATTGACCTCTATAATTAATGAATTTTATTGAATTTTAAAAAAATTATGATTATATCGTTAATGCTTCTTCCTATGAGGAAGCAAATTTATTTGCAACATTATCATAATGAGGAAGCAAAATGCTCAAAAATGAGCACAAAAAAATATAAATATAGTTAAATGGAACACCGGAGATCGAATTCACAGCTAGTTTTAAAAATCTAAGAGTTATTTCCAGATTTCAATATTGCAAAGAATTTATCATGAATTTCTTATTTTTCAATGAAATGCATTAATCATATAGACCAATCAATTTGTCTCGACAAAAGAAATCTTCATTTTTCTTACATCAGCTTTAAATTTTTAATATTTGAGAACTTATATTTCAAGTGCTTTTTAAGAATTTAAGGGGATTTTAAGAAATTCTATATGATTCTAGGGAATCTAAAAGAATTTTAAGAAATTTTGCAAGATTTCAAAGATATCAAGATTTTCTGAAGGATTTCAAGATAGTTTAAATTGATTTTCATTAATTTACATCGATTTGAGTAGACTGCAAAAGATGTTAAAGAATTTTTAAAGAATTTCAGAAGAATTTGACTGAGTTTTAAGATTTTCAAGTAATTAAAACATTTTTGTTAACTATTACAAGAGATTTTAAATGATATTCAGAATTTAAATATTTTAAAAGAATTCCAAAGAATTTAAGGATTTTCAAGAATTTTCACAAGGTTTCTAAGGTTTCAAGACATCCTTAAGAATTTTAAGAGATTTTAGAGCATTGGAAGAAATTGCAAGTGATTTTAGGGTATTTACATGTTTAAAGTTCTTACAAATCAACATACATATACATACATATACAATATACATATTAGTTTTTATAAATATAGAAGTGTGGAAAATGTTGGGAATTCCACATTTTTACCCGATTTTTAGTTTTGACGTGATGGGATGAAACTCTTCAATGTCCTGTTTCATTATCAACAATATCACAGTTTTATTACAATATTTTATTTGACAATACCAATGTAAGATTGCTAAAAATAGAATATTACTACTATATCTATGCCCCATAAACCTAATTATATTAAAATATTTTTAAGGAAAATAAAAAATCTCAACCAGAGTCTGTCTGGGTCTCATCGTCAAAACTCTATTTTAAAAAGGACTAAATGGAGCAATTTCTGCACGGGTTCTACTAACAATAATAAAAATATCTCCATGTATTTCTAGTTAGCAACAGACATTCTTATACAGTATAGGTATACATTTTATGATCATAAGACTTGTAACTTTTCTAACTTGAGAATGTTTTCAGTAGTCCTTATGTGACATTCAAGAAAAATAGGAAGTGATCAGAAATGAGACAGACGCCAGATAAAACTTCTCTTCACATGTTTTGAAAGCAGTGCTTAACTTTTAAAATAACATTTCACCGAAAAGTGGGACATGAAGAGGCTAGAAGGAGATATTCGGATCCGGAAATCGTGTCACCGAGAAGTATACACTATACATATATGTAGTCTCCAAGGATGCACTTGGCTAGAATCTGTCCTTGCTCCTCGTCTCTGCAAAGTGTCAACGGTAACCAGAAACCAGTCCGTCGAGAGCAATCCCTTATTACGTTAAGTGGCTGTCACAAATTTGACCTTAATTGTTCGAGTGATGAATGGCGGACGTAGTCTGGTGTGTTTTGACTTATGTTACTCGTCAAGCGTGACAGGATGTGTTTCTGAAACTCCAGCTGCCATTTCACATTCGAGTGGATTCCAAGAGAGTAAGAAAAGGGAGCATGAATAAGATAAATAAGAAAACAAATGCGAGAACTTTAAGTCTTTAACATCCGAAACGATTCGATTCACCCTGTCTGCTAACCCATCTGTCTTTTCGAGCTTTCATTACGAGAGTCCGGGTTCCACGATATCTGGTTTAGATTTTATGCTGCAACGAGTTTAACCGAAAGAGCAACCTGCCATGACTTATCCTTCCGATGATTTATGATACCGGAAAGAGGTGGCATTGTTTCTTTTTCGTGGGAAAAAAACTTGCATATATATGTGATTAATTTCAACTGTCCTCGAATTGCAATCATTCTTTGAGTGTCTAGTTAACTGTCATAAACAGTTTTTGCCTATTTTGCAAAAATTATTCTGAGAATCTTTTATGTTCATGAATTCTATTATGTTCATGGATTCCACTATGTTCATGGATTCCATTATTTTCATGGATTTCATTATGTTTGGATCAACGACTGGAAACTCGTTAGAAGACCCTGTCGCAACTTTTCCGTCAGGGAGAAGATATTATAGTCGATTTTGGTGATTATTTGTTATCAGTCACGTTTCTCTTGAAGGTGAATTGAAGCTGAGTTGAGGGAATGAGGCTAAGTGTGCCGCAGACACGTGATAGGATCAAAAGAAGCCGCATGAGTGACGGATACCAGCTGGCGGAAGATGTTCGCGAGAGAGTCCAGATTTATCCACCCGTTTTCTAACTGAATAGCGCTTCTCTTGCTTTATTATTTATCTTCATCCTTCCCTTTTCTATCATGTCTACTCTTCTCCTCTCGTACTTTATCGCACTGTTGGTCATGTTTCGCTGCATTTTTGCATACATGTATTCACATCGAACTCGGCGATATAAAATCTGCTCTTGCACCTGTTGGATGACGCGCTTACAAAGCGTAAATACGAAATTATTCTGCAATGTGAAGAATTATTTGGACTCGCTTTATTTCTTGATATAATTAGCAATTAGGATCCGCGCCCTCTGCGCGCGATTAGTTTCTCGTTTTTATACATCCTTTGCTAGTAAAAAAATTAATTGAGAATTTTTAATTCTTAAATTATAAAATCTTGTCATTCTTTATCTAATTTCAGAAATCTTCATGAATATTATAAAATTCCTTGCAATGTCTTAATTATCCTTCAAAATTTTATGAAATGCTTTTAAATTTCGTAAATTAACTTGACATTTATTGTTAAAATTACTTAAAATTATTCAAAGTCCCATAAAGCTTCATTATATTTCTTAAAATTACTGAAAATCCACTGAAATTTTGTAAAATCTATTGGATCCATTCAAAGTATTTAAAATTACTTAATATCCCATAAAAAACGTAAAATCTCTTAGAATTATATAAAATTCCATAAAATATGGACAAATCACTTAAAATTAATTAAAATCCTATGAAATTTCATGAAATCCCTTAAAATTCCTGAAAATTCCTTGAAATCTCGTTAAATTCCCATACAATATCATAACATCCCTTTAACATCCTTCAAACTCTGGTGAAATTCCTTAAAATTACTTAAAATTACTTAAAATTCCATGAAATTTCGTTAAATTCTTTAAAATTCTTTAAAATATAATATAATCTCATAAAATCCTTTAATATTTCTGGAAATGAATGATCTTCAAATTACTTAATATCTCATAAAATATCTTAAAGTTTCTTAAAATTACTTAGGACCTCCCAAAATATCAAGTACCATAAAATTACTTAA
This sequence comes from Synergus umbraculus, assembly GCA_900474325.1. NCBI lineage: Eukaryota > Metazoa > Arthropoda > Insecta > Hymenoptera > Cynipidae > Synergus > Synergus umbraculus. Next base: position 3,697 of record UCOK01017133.1, read on the forward strand.
AATCCAATGAAAGTCCTGAAAATCCTATGAAATCTCGTAAATTCCTTGAAATACTTTAAATCGTTAATATAACTTAATATCCTATGAAATATTGTAAAATCCCTGAAAATTACTTAAAATTCTATGTAATTTCATAAATTCCTTTAAAATTTCATGAACTTACTCAAAATCCCTTAAAATTTCGTTCAATTCTTTAAAATTCTTGAAAATCCAATATAATCTCACCAAATTCTTTAATATTTCTGGAAACAAATGTTCTTCAAATTACTTAATATTTCCTAAAATATCTTAAAGTTTCTTAAAATTACTTAAAATCCAATGAAATCTCGTAAATCTCTTGAAATCCCTTAAGTCATTAAACTAATTTAATATCCTATGAAAAATTGTAAAATATCTGAAAATGAATTAAAATTACATGTAATTTCGTAAAATCCTTTAAAATTTCATAAAATTCCTTGAAATACCATGAAATCACTTAATATTTCTACAATATAAATAAATTTTGTAAAAACCTTTTAAATTCCTTAAAATTTCTCAAGATTCCGTGAAATCTCATCAAAGCTCATAAAATACCTTAAAATTCAATGAAATTTCATAAAATGTCAAAAAGTTTCTCAAATAACTTAAAATTCCACAAAATATATAATAGTCAAATTCCTTAAAATTACTTTACAATCCTTTAAAATCTCATAATTTTTCCCAAAAAATGTGGGATTGGGAAAATGAAGTGAGTTCAAAATATTAAGCAAAATAATTTTGAGATTTTAATGTTTGCAATATAAAAATTTATAATTCCTAGTCTAATTTTAGGAATCTCAATAAATTTGTAAAATTCTTTTAAATTCCTTCAAATTATTCAATTTCCCATGAAATCCCCTTAAAACCCTCAAAGTATCTAAAAATCCAACGAAATTTTGTGAAATCCCTTCAAATACCTTAAAAGTATTTAAAATAACTTAAAATTCCACAAATTATCTATCGTTAAATCTTTTAAAATTATATAAAATCCCATGAAATCTTGTTAAATACTTTCAATTACTTGAAAATCCAATGAAAACCCTTTACTCGATTTTTTAAATTTCTTCAGATTCTATAAAACCCCAATAACTGGTAAAATCTTTTAAAATTTCTGAAAATCGGAATAAATGTCATAAAATTCCTTGAAATACCGTGAAATCCTTTAACATTTCTAAAATTTCAATAAATTCTGTAAAATTTGTATTCTGGCTTAATAAACTTTTTGAAAAAAAAAAAAAAATAATCTGAAGATTCTTTTCAAATTCGATAAATTCACACAATTCGCGCAGTTTCTAAACCAGTCAAGTTTTCGATAACAATGTGTTCGATAAATTGGTAACATCACTTTTTTAAGATAGGACTTTTTTAAGATAGGATAGAAACCCATCAGTTTTCCAGCAATTGTCGAATTAAAATTGTTTCCGAGTAATGAATCATTGAAAACAATTTTTTTGAGTGAAACCAATTATAAGTTTAAAGTGGAGGCGAGTGAACTTCGTGACAGTGGAAAGCAGTTAGTGGACTATCCATGGATACACGAAGGGGGCTTATAGATGGTTGTTTAGGATTGCAACACAGAGATGTATCTACTCTACAGACATGATATACATAATGCAGAAGGTATTGTGCGCGATGGCGCGCCCTCCTGCATACAATGCTCTCTATCGATGCATTCTATTGTTGTCTTTCGAAATAAACTCAACCAGCCACCACCTCCTCGGGGCCACTATATTATCGCCGTTACCATAATACGAATCATATATAGATGTATAAGGTTCTCGTTTAGAAGACCGTGTTTCTTTGGCAAGATCGAAACGAGAAAGTTTCTCGAGATAATAGCCGTGTAAAATCGCCTGTAGCTTGATAAAGGATACAGTAGGGATACTCAATTTGTCATTTAAATTACACTATAGTTATTGGCTGATAGGTATGTCTTATTATGAGATTGCTGGATAGATTTTCACTGTAGCAGACAGGTATATAAACTATCTAAAATGTCATTAGGATATTTAAATTACACGAGCGAGTTTTTCTGACTAGAATGTCAAACGTGCGCCTTTATCTATAATTTATGCATATGATAATTTTATACAATTTTATCTTAAAATAGCTTAATCTATAGAGTAGAGTGGGGCGCAAAGGCCATTTTTGACTATTGAGCTCTGTAAAACTCGCTAATGAAAACATTAATAGATAAACGAGGTACTGCTGTAAACATCACGTTGTTGGCTAAAATTTTTATCAAGAAACTACTTGTCTAGACTGCATTATTTGTCTACAATGTATTAGAATTATAGCCTTTAAAAAAAATTCCACAATGTCATTTCTTATATTCTTAAATTGCTTTAAAAGTTTTGCTAATTTATAATATACCAAATTAAAAGTAGCATAGTTTTGCATAAATGACAAACTGACATCGTTACTACTAAACAGTCAAACTGTCAGAAAGAATTTCACAAAAAACCTAAGATAAGCGATAAGCGGGCTAAACGGACAAGATTCAATGTGGAACAACAGAATTATTGATACTGTGCTATTATTAATATTAAATTGAATAAAAAAATATATCTCGTTTAACAATTCTTTTGTAACATTTGTCCTTTGTATTCTGATTGACTGCAAGGTTCTGATTTACAAGGATAAGATGTATCGGAAATATGATAATTAGCTCAAAGTGATTTGGAGGCTTGGAGTGATTTTTCTGATTGATGGTATGTTGTTTATTTTTAAAACGTTGGTATCAATATTTATCTATCTATATTGTTGTAGAACTTGTATTAAAACTTAAATGGAAAGGGAAAAGGAACGAGGAGAATAAAGCCATTAATCTTGACGATAGTCCATGAGTAGAACCGTTATTGACATCGTAAAGAAAAATCGAAGCTGATATCCTTATCCATGATATGAACTTCTAGAATCACGTGTCTTCTGGTCCATTAATGTCGTGGTAAAGTACCGCGGCTTAGCCTGTCCATGAACATATCCATGGGTGAGCAACCGGTTCTTCGAAACCAAGATGGCCGTCGTTGAGAAAGTGGAAGGGTGAAGAATTAAGGCAGACAGGGTAGCTGATCATAACTCTTGTGGCTGCGGACAACCTTTGCTTGTTCCTTGCATTTGGAACACGGGACACACACGTTCTGCACGGCTTGCCATCCCTGGATGCAGAATATATATGACTCCATGACTACACCAACTTGGTGGCTGCACGATCGCGCTTCAGCCTCTTTACAATTTTAGCATTGCATTCTACTACCCAACGGTACCATGCTGAAAAATGAAAGATAAAATATGAAGTATAAGTACATAGTTTTATTTTTAATAAGGAAAAAATAGACTCTTTATCATTAGCTTTTGAAAGAGTCGCAAATGCCATAAAATCTCGTTAAAAATATTAAAAAGTCCTTAAAATTCCATAATATCGCAATAAATTTCGTAAAATTAAATAGAATTACTGGGAACTCTGTTTTTGGGACACTACTTTCTCAAAAATTTTCGGGAATTTTCCCAAACATTTTATAGTTTGGTTGTGATAATTCCCAAATATTTTTTGGAAAAGAAAGAAACAAATAGAATTTGTTTCAATGATTGAAAATTAATTAATTACTAGAAATTAATTTTTTAGTACAAAAAACGAATCATCAAAATAAAAATTATTTAAACAAATGGAATTTTGTTTAAAGAATAGAAAATTAATTACGTTGAAAAAGTAATTAAACAATGTTGATAAATATTCCACTAAGAAAATAATAATCATTTCTAAGAAAAAAGAAACAATTTTCTAAAAAGAATCAATTAAACAAATCGAAATTTTTGTAATAATTAAAAATTAATTAAAGAATGCTGATAAATACGTCACTAAACCAATAATAATAATTTTTAGGAAAAAAACAATTTCAAGAAAAATAATTTAAACAAATTGAATTTATTTAAATTTAATTAACTTTTGTGGAAAATGAAACAATTTTTGGGAAACTTCCCAATATCTTTTAGCCATTTTTTAATTCACAAATATTTAGGATATTCCATAATTTTTTCGATAAATTCCCAAATGATTTAGGAAAATTCCCTAAAATTTTCGGGAAAATCGTTTCCAAACCAAAAATGTGTAATATTCCTTAATAAATCGTAGGGAAAATGCCCGAAATTTTTTACAGTGTCATCTTAAGTTTCATAAAATTCCATAAAGCCCCAATAATATTCGTAAAATCCCTTAAATTCCTTGAAATCAAGAATATTCTATATTCTATACCCTAACGAACGTTTAGGATTGAAATTCATTCCGAAATTATCCGAATCATTCCGGAACTTGTATCCAAATCAAACAGTTTTATTCCGATCTAATCCGAAGGAAGTTTTCAATTTGAATTCATCCGAAGGCCATTCAAAATCAATCCGAACCTTTAATCCGAATAAATCCGCCAATACGAATTAATCAAAATTATTCCGAACATTCAATCCAAATCAATCCGAAGTTTTCGCTAGGATAGCTTTTATAGTTTATTTAAAGATTATAGGAGAGATTTTAAGAGAATAAAAGATTTCAACGAATTTTAAACGATTTCATAGATTGTCGTAGAATTTTGAAGAGTTTCATGCGATAAATATCACTAGTTTGGTTATAAATAACACATTGCATGTTAGTTATCTCCTTGGGCTATTGGGTGAAGGCTGAAATAAATCTGCTCCACATATTTATTCCCTTTCGAGTCAACCTTTACGTTTTAAGATTCTTAAGGATCAAAAGACGTGCAACGAATCTTCAGTTTTGGAATACAAATAGGAGGTTAATTTTTCAATTTAAGAGCTATTTCACGTTGAATCTTCAATCTTCAGGTGCGTGGTAACCGAACGGCATGAACGCATAAAGTTCTGTTTCGCCTTCAGCGATTTCTTTCTGCAATTGTCTAACAATCCTTAAGGCAGACACGTCCTTACACCTGTCACTGTCCGTGGAAGGTGAGTGAAGTGAGAAAGCGAGCCTACTCTCTCTGTGTCTAACTTATTCTCGTACTCGACCACTGAGTAAGATTTATCTCTCATTAGTTAGTGCACCTTTCGTATGGAATGGACATGTAACATTAACGGGGCTCGTTAATTGTTTGTTCTCGTTTGGTTCATCTAGTCGCGGTGAATGTACTAGACTTACGTGACACTTTGACAAGGTATGTACAGGGTATATTAGCGCGTTCGCGTGTACGCGTATCGGTTGCACGGTATGCGAAAAGGTGTAAGAGCCAACCGCAGCCCACGGCAGCGAGGCGTGGTCGCCGCAATTACCTCGATAGAGTTACAAGACTCGTTTTATGCTCGCACAAATTTATTAGCCCCATTCGTGTCAGTTTAATTACAAACGCCGTATACGCCATCATTTTTTTTTTCTTCTACCTTATAGTTCCTTCCAAGCTCCAGGAGCACGATAAAAAGGAACGTCTAAAACTCGAGACGTAATCTGCGAATAAAATAGCTTCCGATAATTTGTTCTGTCCAATTAGGTGAGGAAGGTCTCAGGAAATACGAAACAACATGTCAGCTGTCGAAATTTTTCAGTTTACGAGCAGCTGACTAATTGAATTTTACATTTGTTGCAGAGCCGTTCTTCTACCAGTTTTAGTTTGCAAATGAGTTTGAGGCCATGCGTCATCTCGGATTATTTGACCGATGAAATGTTGCTTCTTGATCCTATCAAACAGGCAGTTTAAGGATTTTCAGGTAATTTCATGTAATTTAAAATTTGGATTTAAGTGGATGTAAAAGTAATGCTGACATTCTTAACTTCAAACTAAAGCCTGTTTTAACTCATAACTAGTGCCACTGACGGCCGCTATGCGACAGTTGTCGCACTATATGCCTTTCTATTTTAGGAAGTGCAAGAATACTCTAATCAAGACACTCAACTCCAGTAGAGGGGATAAGGCAGTGGTTAGTCCAAAAGTGTAGTCGGCGGTGGGGCGAAATTCATGTTCCGAAGTATCGTTGCGCAGTTTGTGGTAGTTTCCAGTTTGTTCTGCGCATCAACGTACGTGTTAAATAATCATATACGCAGTGTGTTCTGCGCAGCGAACTTGTTTATCCCCACCGCCGACTACTTTTTCTGGCTCACCCCCTCCAACGAAGTTGAGTGTCCTTATTAGAGTGTTCTTGAGGAAGTGATACGTGACACTTGCCTACACTGAAAAAAATTTGGTACAGTTGCTGTCCCATGTTGTAGAAATGTTGCGTTAAATGCGAGAAGAGTTGCGCCAATTACATTTGGGAACGCTGCGTTCCCACTGTGGGACAGCAGTGCTCCTTTTTGATAGAGCAGTTGACAGTACTGGAAGGAATACAGCGCTCCTTCCGGCAGAGGGAGAGAGTTTCTCCAAAAAAAAAGTATAGCTCCTAACCTAAAACGGCGCTGCAGTCGCTCTTTATTGTGGCGAGGCACGAGAACTAGAGGTAGTACAGTATCTCTACCAAATTTTTTTCAGTGTACTCATGATAGCGTTCTATGTTTCGTCCCGGGTCCACCACTGGACTCATCAGTAAGACAATGGGACGGACCTTGCCTTAAACATATGGAGACGAGAGATTTTTTCGAGTGTTCCTGGTATGCCTATATGATACCTTTTGGGATCTGAATTCTAGAGGGCGCCACCAGTGGAATCATGTCAACATGGCCGCGACAACAGGTAGATGTTGAAAAATACCATGAGTTCCTTTTCTAAAAAAGACATGCATTTCAGACAACCCCACATTGCGTTCCTCATTATGCGTTATGTGACCAACTCTTATTTAGGAACACATTTATTTAATCTGAGGGATTCCCTAAATTATTATTTATTAGAAAAGTATTAAATATTCTCAGAAATATGAAATGAATTTCCAGAGAATGAATCACGTAGAGATAAGAACGCTATTATTCGAAGTAGACGTTAAATTTTAAAAGAATGTATACATACAGGGAACAGCTGAGAGAGAGTACATGTGTTTATCAAAACAAATCAGTATATTTATAAATCAGTAATAACCCATAAAACTGCTATACAATTTACACAATCAAAATTCACACTTTGAGAGAATCGAAAGCCTTCGCGAGAATAATGACAAATAAAGTTATCAAGCTTCGATTTCTCCAACAGGGCGTTACGAACCTTCCAAATTCAAATATTACATAATCAAATCACGATTAATCAAACAATGCGATTAAAAATATACATGGATAACCACACAAACAAGTCATAAATAGAAATCGATTCACGAAAATATGTAGATTCGCAATAAATAATTAACCGATTTCACAAAGTCAAATCAGTTCAAATAAACATGGTTATAAGCGATTTATCGACAAGATCCCGAAGAAATCATTATGAAAATTCATACACATTCAAATATAAATTGACATAAATGCAGGATATCAATAAATTAAATTTCATCACACATATCAAATAGCGAGCAAAAGATCGATAAACAAAGAATAATTTAATCGAAACTCACGGAGTACCCAGTACTCAAACCTTTGTTGATCGAGGAGTCTGTCGTTGGTGGATTTGGATAAAGTTTTGGCGACAAGAACAAATTTGATGGTGCATAAAGGCTTGCCCATTCATTCCTTTTCCACAGCTTTGATTTAATAAAATTCTCTCCATCGATCAGGCTTCAGATGATTCAATCATATTCGTGAGAAATTATATAATTATAAACTATATAAACCCTATACCAATATACTATATACCAGATACCAGCCACACTATACAAATAAAAAACACACCAATTTGTGCACAACCGATCACCTTTTTCACGATAGAAAATTGACTATTATTTTTACAATAAATATTCACCTTATCCGTTATTTTTGTGACGGCGTAAGCGTGGCAGGACCTGTCTCCAAGAGACCACTCTATGTAACAAAATGAGAGTGATTTCTGGTTCTCTGCTCGCTTCGTCTTCACCTCGGATAATTAGAATTTCCCTTACTATTCAATTAAGCTCGTAAGGTGATAGGCCGGTTCTTTTCACGTCTCTCTCACACAAGTTTATTCATTCTTCTTAGTTTACGCGCGAATTATAAGTCGATCGCCTCAGTTACCTTTTAGCTAACTTCATGCGTTGTGCGCTAACCTTATCGGTGAATTAATTTGGCGCGCGAATTTGAATTGTGATTTCAGTGTGCCGCGAAGCGAAATTTAAATTGTATAAATGCTGTCATCTGTTCGTCTGCTTGGAAATTGGAATTAATGAAATATGTAATTCGATCGCCAGACGTATAAGGGACCTTTCACGAGTAACATGTTTTTATTTTGACGCTAAATGTAAATCTAATTATATCCTGTGAAAGTTGTAATGTAATTTAATTTTAACGTGTTAAGAACATTGATTAGATACGTGATCCAATAGTCCGGGTGTTAAAATGTCCATCCCGTGTTAGGCTCATTTTATCGCGCATTAAAATCAATGAACTTTTAGAAAATACAGTCCACGAAACCGTTTTTAAATTCAAGTGAATAAATTTTGTGATATATCATTAATTATACTGAATTTAATTAACTCCTTGAAACTCTTGCAACACCATTTATCACATACAGCACGCGCACAGCGAACATTGAAAATTTTAAGTGTGTGCTTCAACACAGTGACTAAAGAAAAAACACGCGCGCTCAAGCGCGCGCCTAATCTCGTTGTAGTGAAAACGATAAAAAATCATCCAAAATACCACAAAATTAAATTAACTATTAAAAAAATTGGTGATTTTATAAATTCTACGCCCTCTTGTAGAAATTTTGTTGATCAGGATTGGAGGAATAAAATTTACAGTTTTTAATTTTTTTTGTTTCCTCGAAATGAACAGGATTATTTTTAATTTAGTACCTAATAAGTAAATCGGTTAATTAAATTTTTTTCATGCGGACCACCCTTGCAAATAGTTTTTTTCTTTTTAATTGAAATCTTTCACGAATTATTGTCTTGGAAGCTTTTCGGGAGGTCCGAAGTAGGTGGACCCGCGACGTTGAGAAATCCCATTCGCGTCGTTAACACGAGAGACAACGATCCTTTTCTACGGACGGGAAAGACAAATCGCTCCCTGTGGGTGCAAACGTCGTAATTATCGAAGGTGGTAATCTTGCGAGGAAGCCAGAAGCACAAGAAACCAAGAAGAGGGAGAATAAGACGAAAAAAGGTAAGGAGGGTCCGCATGGAGGAGCTGAAGAAAAAGGAGCCGATGAAAACCGCAGGATAGAATGGCTGGACTCTTTTCACCCTTGCGCTTTTGGCCCTGTATCCCAACCCAGGGTGTCAGCCATACATTACTGCAGTAGAATCCGACGGCCGACAATATATTATCCCCTGGTGTGGCAATGGGAAGAGAACAGAGGTGGCGTGTGCGCGAGAAAGATTCAAGGAGCGAGGGCTGGGAGGAAAAGTGACATAGGTTCACTCAGCCGCTGATAAACTACCCCGAGTGCTCACCACAGGTATAATAAAATTATATCTGACCGACAATATCACGATTCTGGCTGCGAGCGAGCTACATGACACAAAGTTGCCGCCATGAGCGCCTTCGGCAGCGCCCAGCGTGGGCCACAATATTCAGATGAAGGAACGACTGCCATAAAATCAGCAAAAATATATTGCTATTACTACTACTTGGAGAAACTTTTCATTGTACAATGTAATAATATAATATTCATTTTTACTAAAGACAATAGGAAAATGAGGATATGGTGTCAGTTTTTTAGAATATTAAACTGTGAAGTTACTAATAATATTTGAGAAAATAATAATTTCATTTATTCCTAGAAAAGAATGTTAAATTTCCAAAGGAAATAGTAAAGTCACATCTCATTGTAAAGTAATGTTCAACGATGCCTTCCTCTGTTTTGTAACGACCCAACTCTGTTTTCCATTAGAATCTTATGGAAATCAGGGTTGGGTCGTTACTAAACAGAGGAAGACATCGTTGAACATTACTTTACAAGGAGAATTACCATAGAGTCTTTAGGAGATAGTGCAACCATATTTATAATTTTTCTCATCGAAAATAGGAAATAATTCTACCATGGTTCATATTAGATTTTGTGAGCTATAATGTTTACAATGAAAATTATAAACACAGTTATATACGTGCATACACTATATAAATTATAAACATATCAATTAAATATAAACTGTCAATACACGCTTGAATACTAAACTAACACAACTTAAACTAAAAACACACAACACACACATTCATAAACGCATCGCAGTATGACACTTGAAATATATCAACTTCATCATGTTTATATACTAACTGTCAGAACTTTTACGACTTGCGAGATAAAGCTTAGTTGTCCCTCTGTTAAGAAAAATCTTAAGTTAAAAAGGCGCCCCTCGGCAGTTCGTTTACTATTTCCAATAGAAATTTCTGTAACGTACTATTACAATATATAAAGTCTCCGACAGCAAAATTTTCAAGTTTTTCTTTTACGATTACTTATTCCTAGTGACAATGGTAATTTCTCTAAACTATTTTTCAAATTATATTATTTAAGCTACTAATCTTTGTAATTATAGTCTTACTTTTTATTTATTGAGGTATTACTTATTTGATCTATAATATCCTTTAGTAAAAAAGACACCGCATGAAAATCTCGAATTGAAAAGAATCGAATATCGAACTTCGAGTTGTAGCATTGAATATAGAAAAGAAACATAGTAAGGCACATGTATTAAGAAAGCATTGGCATTGAATGTAGAAAAGAACATAGAAAGGCAAATACAGGACGATGACAGTGGCACCAAACAACAACCTCCCAATATTTACCGCATTCCTTTCTCAATATTAACCAGCAGTTACCTCAAATCTCACTGGATACAGTGCGCATGAGTTGCGCTCGACATCTGATTGGTTGCTATTCGCGCGCAATTTAAAATGCTAAAGAATATTATTTATGACATTTTGAGAAAAAGAATTTCGTTAATATTGGGAGGGCCTCTGTTCTGGATTTCGTTAAAATTGGGAGAGACGAGTATAGTTTCAAAACATCGACGATGTAATGGTTTTTGAGGGTGCCCACTTGACATGTTTTTTACACTTTTAGTTCTTTATTTATTAAATAATATATATATTTATATTTAAAGTAATTTAAAGATGAATGTCATTTTGAAACTTGGTACAACAGCTGACTGTCGTGGATAGTGGTTCTTAGTGCTTACCTACGCCTTCAAAGAATCGACTGTCAATCAACGTTAGAAGGATCGTTCAGGATCCATTACCGTACAATGAACGGTGATTAGCGAACCGGCGACGCCTAACGACAGCCAAACAAATCGGGCTTAGCCGGGATTACATCTCCCCACGGGGCACTTAGAGTTCGGTTTGAATATTATATACAGCCTGTCATTTCCCGCTGTCACGGCTTAAGTTGAGTCCAATAGTACCAGCTTCATTGACATATTTCACGAGCGCCATCCACTCCCTCTACTGACTACTCTCTTCTTACGGACTGTACACCTATACAATAACACGACCGACACAAAGGAACATTAACCTTTCTGCACTATAGGAATCTCCTTTCGTGGTAAAAGAGCTTCGGGAGAAAGATTATCGCGCTCCTCGTAAACTACTTACACGGCGTGTAAAGCGTTCGACTCGTTATACATGCTTTGAAAAGCTCAGGGCGTAGCGAAGAATTTTTGAAGCCTCACGAGTGCCTCTTTCTTGCGCCGAAAGACTCTCGAGGGAGTCGTTCAACATACAAATAATCTATAAATTGGATTCCTTTTACCACGACTTTGCGCTTCCGGAAAACTCACGAGGCCAGCTGAATGAACCCCGACTACGTTTGGGTCTTTGGAGACTGACTCTGCGATCTTTACTTTCAATTTTTCATTCATCAAAAGAGTAAATCTAAGTCCAAGTAGCCAAGCAGAAAAGTGAATTTGAGTTTCAATCAGTTATTCTGTCAAACGTATAATAACTTTCAGAAATATGAGTTTCTCAGTCGGTTTCTGATTATCATTTTCCCCACCCGTGCAGAAATTGCCCCATTTGACCCTATTTAAAATAGGTTCAAATATATAAATTTATATTATTATAACTTCTTTTATTCTGTATAAGTTTTACTCCTTATGTGGTTTAATGCCCTTTTTCATTCCATGATTCAACTATAAATCGTAATTTATACTTCGTTTATTTATAATAAATTCACCGTAACTTATACTCACCAACCGCACAAAGCGTCAAACTTTTATTGGAACACATGCTTTCAAATACGCATTTGTCTTTCTTTGGCGTTCTTTCATATTTGAGTAGTGCTTATCTAAATTCTTAGGACTTAGGACCTATCTAAATTTCTCTGTAATTATCTACCTCGTTATCTACCTAGCAAACAGAAGCAATCCTATCAACGCCTGACAAGAGCCTACATAAAATTTCCTAGTCAGGTAACCCTTTATAACATCTGACCAATTCCCTTTTTAAAGTAAGGAACATTAGGGCATTTTCAATACGGGTAGTTTTTGTCCAAACTTTCCATAATAAAAAACCTAGAATTTTTTCGTAAATCTCAGGGAATATTGAAGGGGAAACACCCCTTCCACGATGTCTTCGTACTTCGTGGGGGTGTAGGGCCTATATAAAAGGACGCGTTTTTCGAGCCTAGAGTGGAGTCGCCTTCGAAGTCTCATCTCTGCAAAATAGAGAACTGCACCAAATGGGGAAAATATACACAGCGACTTTACTCCGTAGTACGAGAATTACTTCTCATCCCAGTCATCTTTTCCACATCTCCCTAGGGGAATATTCTCCTGTTACCAAGAATCCTATTCCTCTCTTAGCCTTACGCGGGAATATCCTCCCGCTAGTTCCTCCACAGGAATAATCTCCCGTTTTTCTTCACACGGGAACAATCTCCCGTTACCCAGACTACTTTCCCTCTCTCAGCCTCTACGCGAAAATACCCTCCCGCTCGCCCCCCCATGGAAATATTCTCCCGTTCGCCACTTCATGGGAATATTCTCCCACTACCAAACTCCATACCCCCCACTTTCGACTCACCATAGGAATATTCTCCTTTTCGCATCTCCACGAGAATATTCTCCTTTACCAAGCTTCTCCACCCCTCTTTGTTCTCAACAGGAATATTCTCTCGAAGAAGATGTCAAGGGGATCTCGGGTCTACAAGAAGACCTAGACAACACCACCGACGAGAAAGCCGGCGAAAACTCTACAAAGAGAAAACTATCCGTGTAGGAATTTCGATAGGGGTCCTTTCACAGCCCTATCAAAGAGAGGGCCCTGCTGTGGCCCTAATCAGGTCAACGCAAAATATACTTTTAATTATAAAAGTATATAGTTATACATTTGGGACAATTTGAAGTAGACATTCTCAAAATTTTGTATTATATCGTCCCAAATACACTATATTATATATTGTATTATATCGCTAGAAATAAACATAACATCTCAATAAATAAACATAAAATCTCAATAATATTATAGTCCGCATCAATCGTTCGAAGGAAAGTTTTTGAACTGGTGGGTGTAGTTGGCAGTGAGCGTTCTCTCAAAATGCCAATTAATATATCCAGATCCTTTTGATGTATCCTGCGTCCATATTCACGTAACTGCATATAATAATCAGGCGCATGCTTTTTTATGATTTTTATTTAGAGATCTGGTTAAAATAAATTTATTTAAACGTTTTGCATATTATAAAGTATCATTCGATGGTTTTCGTTTCCAGCGATATCTCAACGTAGAATAATATGAAATAAAAATCGTTGTAAAATTTAGTTAATGTATAAGTTTCTCCTCCCCCAACGGTTTTAAAAAATTTTTTTATATTAACAGATATTAATATTGTTTTTCAACTTAAAAAATGACATTTTTCATAAAAATCGCAATATTGAATTCGAATGATCACAATAGATTTAAAAATAAAAAAAATTCCTTAAAAAAAAAAAAACGTTGGGGGAAGGAAAACTTATAATTTAACTAAATTTTGAAACTTTTTATTTCAGATAATTTTACGTTGAGATTATGAAAAACATTTGTTTTGAAAAGGCATACTGGAAAATTTTCTGTCACTGGTTTACTTCTCCATATTTAAAAAAAAAATACTGAATGTTGTACGAATGATACTCTGCAATATACAAAACATTTAAATAAATTCACTTTAACCAAATTCTAAAAAAAATTCATAAAAAAGGGTTTTTTTTATACATTATACCCCATTCTCCCCTTAAGAAACTTCTATATATATATAAATAAGTAACTTCTATGAAAGTTACGTTACTTACAAAACTAATTCAACATTTTGTAAAATAAAAGGTATGGAGTTGTAGAGAGGTAATTTAAGAAACGTACACATCTTACCTTCTACTGCAATTTCTAGATTTTTTTTTAAACCAAACAATTTTATCCATGTATGAATTAAATTTCTTTTTTTCTGTACTTCCAATAAGTTTATAACAATAAAAATATCCTAACGTTACATTTTATGATTCTACCATACAATTCTAAATGGGTTGTGTTAGAATATAAAATAATATTATAAAAGAAACTACTAATATGTATAAATAAGTAACTTCCGAGGGGCTATTCACTCGTGAATCCCGTGAAACGTTATTCTAAGATTCAATTCATTAGAAAGTCTTGCAATGTGATGTTTCTCATTAAAATCGGTTGATTGCGATTATCATTGCTTAAAAATGTATTTTTATACGTTAAAGGCATTTAACTAGTCATAATGCTTCTTAATGCCTCTTGCGCGTAGGGAGTCGCATACACTGAGAAACTCTATGTTAGAAAAATTACTAATATGGATAGCAAGTCGGGGCGAAAACCTTAAATTTCGACATTTTAATACAAAAATAATAAGTTATACTATTTTTATTAGAAGATTTCCTATTTAGTAATACCAAAGTTTACTATTTTCTGTAGTAAAATCCGATTTAGGAAAAATTATTAGAAAAATTAATACATTCTACAAAAAGAATAGAAGTAATAAGTATTTTAAGTAATATAATATACTAAATATGTAGAAGAAATTATTAACTGATTTAATAGAAAACGTCAAATCTTGGACCGAGCGCAGCCGAGCGTATCCGATGTGTGCCGATTTTCAAACAATTTCAAATTATGTTCTGATAGGTAAATTGAACATCGTCCGACTGCTAATCCGGAGACCCGTGTTCGATTCCCACCAGCTTCTATTTCTTCTAACTCGATTTTTCTGTTTCAGCTTAATATGTACACTCGAACCTCCCGATTTTCACCTCCCCGATTTTCACAACCTCCCGATTTTCACCTCAATTCCCTCTCGGTTTTCACCGAGCGATTTCTCATTAATCACATGATATCACTGCGCATGCGATGGCACTCAGCATCTGATTGGTTGCTATTGGCGCGCAGTTTAAATTGCTGAAAAATATTATTTGTATTGTTTATTATAAATAATGACATTTAAATTTATAAAAATATCAAATAAATCGAAATTATCGAATCTTGATAAAAATAAAAATTAATTAAATACATATTCGGTAAATAAAACATATCCTTTGGTACTCACTTGAACATGTAGGTATTTAATTAATTTTTATTTTTATCAATAATCATTAATTTCCATTTATTGGATATTTTTAAAAATTGAAATACCATTATTAATAATAAAACTAAAAATGATATTTTTTAGCATTTTAAAATATACGCACATAACAACCAAACAGATACACACATTGTTCACGGAAATTAGTAATATTTTAATAATTATGATTTAAATATATTCACTCACATAGTTTTCGTTGTTTGTCTCATCCATTTTTGAGACCAGAGGGACCTTTCTACTTCCAGAAATGACCTATTAAACTTTTAATCTACACAATTTGTATACATACGCTTTTGACAGTTCGTATATGACGCCATTTAATGTAATACGCAATACGCATGCGCAATTGGTGTGACATTTGAGAACAGGAATTTGGTGAAAATCGAGAGGGTCTCCGGGCTGGATTAGGTGAAAATCGGGAGGTTCGAGTGTATATATAATTGTAATTTCTAATGTTTGATATAAAATACACTCAACTTCCCCAATAGTAATGTTCCCAATAGTAACTTGTTCCAAATAGTAAAGACATTTCACAATTAACACTTGATAACTACTGCACATGCGTTGCGATCGGCATCTGATTGGCTGTATTTGTATTTGATGTGACGCATGCGCAATTGATGTGAAATTTGAGGAAAGGAATTTTTTTACTATTGGGAACGACTCTGGTTTTGACTTCTTTAGTATAGGGGAAGTCGAGTGTATGTGTAGGCTAGAATATTAACACATATAGGCTACGCGGAGAAAAATGGATGTCAGCGGTTTAGTAACCTTTACACAAATTCTGTAAACAAAACTTTTAGTATAAGACTAAGTCCCAAAATGCGGTAATCATTACTGATCCGTTTAGGAAGGATTACTGTATTTTTGGACTCTGTCTTATAATAAAAGTTTTGTTTACAGAATTTGTGTAAAGGTTACTAAACCACTGACTTCCATTTTTCTCCGTGTATATATGAAGGGACCTACTTCAGACTATAGTCTGAAGTTAGGTCCCTTCAAACCTTTTATTTTTTGTGATTCGATGCGCATGGTCTCTGCGCATCATTTTACTATTTAGTTTACAAATTCTGCAATAGTTTTAGTTCTTATTCTAAAATACTTTATAATTCTGTAAACATCTACGTGTTACTATTGAGGTTAGTAAATATTATTAAAATTTGCTTTTTGCCCCTTATTGCAAAGTTCAGATAGTAAAATCTAGTGTGCTTTTTAACAATAAATACAAACGCGGGTTTTTCAATGTAGCAGCATATAAAAAGGCGCGTCTTATTTTCGCTTATTTATCCTTACTCTCGTTTATTCAGCCTTATTCTCGCTTCCGCGCGATTCGCGTACCTGTGTACAGTGTACACTGTACAGGGCCGACGCAGCCCAAATTCGAGCCCGAAGTGTAGTCAAGTGCAGTCCGCGGGGAGGGGGATGGGAGGGACATCGCTTGTTCAGCTTTGCTCGCACTTTCGTATGCTACCAATGCTTAACTCGTGTTAAATTGGCTTATTTGGGCTTATTCTATGAAGCTTCGCTCGGATTCACCTCTTAAATAAGCATAATCGTGATTCCACGCGACAATTTCATGGATTCATCGATAAATTGTCTTATGTTTTGTAATGTGCTGTTAATCTAGATTACGATTTAACTGCAAATAAGTTACATTCCTTTATTCCGGGATATATGCCCCGTTATCTATCACTAAAAACGAAAGATTCGAGAGTGAATAGCCCCTCGGTAACTTCTATGAAAGTTACGTTACTAATAAAACTAATTCAACATTTTGTAAAATAAAAGGTAAGGAATCTTGGATGTGATTCTTAAGTTATGTCCTTAAGATCACATCTGAAGCTCCTTAATTTTTTTTTAAAACCAATCAAATTTGTCCAGAGTTCGAAACCTGGTACTTTGAAAGAGAGAATGGTGAATATTTTTCCAACAATTTCCAAAATATATATTACATTTTAAATTTATTTATTTATTAATTATATTTTATGCATAACAATTTTTGTTAATTAACATATGAATTAAATTTCTTTTTTTTTTGTACTTCCAAAAGGCTTATAACAACAAAAAGACCCTAACATTACATTTAAGTATTCTATTATACAATTCTATAATGGGTAGTATTAAAATATAAAAATAATTTAAGAAACTTCTATAATGCATAAGTAAGTAACTTCTATGAAAGTTACGTTACTAAGAAAACTAATTGAACATTGTGTAAAATTGAAGGAAATTGACAGTGGCCTTACGTATTAAGTTATGCACTTTATATGTAACACTGCTCTGACTTGATTTTTTTTTAAACTAACCAATTTTGTCCAGGGTTCGAATCCTGGTACTGGGAAAGAAAGAGTAGTGAATTTTTTTCGAATAATTTGAAAAATATGTATTAACTTTTGAAATTTAATTGTTTATTATTTATATTTTTTGCATCAATATTTTTATTAATTAACATCTGAATTAAATTTATTTTTTTCTGTATTTCCATTAATTTATAACAAGAAAAAGATCCTAACGTGACAATTTGGTATTCTACCATACAATTCTATATGGGTTGTTTTGGAATATAAAATAATTTAAAATCCTCTGAAATTTTTAAACATTATTTAAAATCTCTTATAATATAATACAATATTTACAAATATTTTTAAATAATTGAAAATCTTGAAGCTTTTTCAATTTTTTTAGAATTGCTTTAAAAAGTCTTTAGGGGGATATTCTAGTCTAGAATTTTGAAAAAATCGATTTTTTGAATATTTTCAAAGATTAGGTTTCCAAGAACATATTCTCTGAAGGATTTTTTATAATTTCGATTATTGGCAGAGTTATAGCCATTTTAGTGACATAGTGAGTGAGGCGGTCCTGCCGCGTATGAGCTTGTATGAGCTTGTTTGCAGTTGTTTCATACATTGTTTCATAAATTGTTTGATACATTGTATGCTCATACATTGTATGAGCTTGTATGCAGTTGCTCCATACATTTTTTCCAATGTATGGAGCAGATTAACGAAATGTAAGTGAAAACTGCCTGCAATTTTGCTCAAATCTTTAAACACGTTTTTTTGAAACTACTTTTTTCAACACGTTTGACATGATTTCTCAAGTTCTAATGAACCGATTAACTTGAAATTTGGCGTGGATCTTCTTTATATATCCCCTTATCGTCCGAACTAGGATTATGTAAAAATTTTGTTTTTTACTATTTTTAAGATATTTTAAATTTTGCAAAAAATGACGAAAAATAACGTTTTTTTTTTGCAAACAGTCGCCATTTTGTGAAAAATATTTTTTTTTCCTAGTTCAGACGATAGCGAAATTCTTACTGATTAAGAATCTTTTTTTTTTTCGACCACCAGAAGAGTTGGAATCGTGTCAATACGAACGCACCCTTTTTTCCACCCCCACCACTCCATCACCCGTGTAGAAATCGCCATATATTATCCCCAATACCTATCGGGCCCTGGTCGGTATAACCTGATCAGGGCACGATTTGGCTAATTCTACGGCCAAGATTCGAACCCGATCAGGGTACGCATTGCAGCGCCCCCTAGTCTCACTTTGTCGAAATTACCTTCGGGGTATGCACTGCAGCGCCCCCTAGCCTCACGTTCACTTTGTCGAAATTACCGTCTTGTGTCTTGATAGTGGTGTCATTAAATGTAATTTTAATTATTATTTTCAACAATGCCGAAATCTGTAAGTACAGTAATGTGCAACGATGCCTTCCCCGTTTTTATAACGACCTAACCCTGATTTCCATAAGATTTTAATGCAAAACAAGGTTGGGTCGTTACAAAACAGAGGAAGGCATCGTTGCATGTTACTGTATACAATGTGTCAGGAAGCACTGTGCTTTATCCACTATTTATAAGACCTAATCTTGAAATTGAAATTAATTTTGACAATTATTACGGATTGAATATATTGTACTTATTGTTTTGAATTTTCATGCATACGTCGCGCTTGGCTTCTGGTTGGTTTCTATTTGCGCGCAGTTTAAAATGCTAAAAAGTATTATTCTTATTTAAAATATATAAGTAACAAAATGAAAACCTGATCGGGGTCAGATCCGGTACCGATCGGGCGGCCATGCCTGGCCCCGAGCTGGCCGTGTGTTACTTCAGCTATCGGGCCCATTATAGCATCCCGATCCGGGTCAGGTTTGGCCGGATCCGTGCCCGATCAAGGCCCTAGCAAAATTTCTACACGGGCAGCCTATAACTTGTTCAATTTTCGAATTTTTTTTTTTTATCAATTTTTTTCTCTATTGGAATATTAATAAATGTCCAGTAAAAAAGTGTATAGTAAAAATATTTTTAGTTTTTTTTTTCGAATTTCAAAAAACACCCAATATTTGTACCTCTAGACTAGAATACCTCCTTAAAATCATTCAAAACCTAAAAACCATTTAAAATCTCTTAAAATCGTTTAATAAATCTTGATATCTTTGAAATCTTCTAAAATCTCTTCAAATCCCTTTAAATTTCTTAAAATCACTCGAATTCTAAAAAAAAACCTAAAATTTTTTTAAATCGTTTGAAATCCTGTTAAATGTCTTGAAATTTTTAGTTTTGTGAAACTTCTTTAAAATCTTTAAATTCTTGGTTGTTATTTTATAATCTTTTAAAATCCTGTATTATAATTTTAAATTTTTTAAATAGTTAGTAAAATTTTCTTAATTCTTGAAAATCTTGAAACTTATTGGAATTTATTTTCAATTCTTTACAAATTCTTTAAAATCATTTGAAGTCTATTTGAAAGTATGTAATTTGAAATCCTTTTAAATTCCCTAGAATCATTTAGAATCGCTTGAAATCACTTTAGATTCTTTAAAATCATTTGAAATTTTTGAAATCCGTTTAAATTCTTTTGAAATCCTTTTGGAAATCTTTTTGGAAATCTTGATGTTTTTGATTAGTCAAAAAGCCTCTCTTTCGGATCCATATAATTAAGGGGTTACATACAGTTAGAAGGCTTTAAAAAGACGGATTTTCAAGAATTTTTTTCGCGCAGACTATTCAATTTATTAATTTGAAAATTGGTGTACATATTATAATAACCTTATAATATATTAACATATTTTTTATTTGTAAAAATAATCATCTCGAATGTTGCTATCGCCGATCTCCTAGAGCTCCGCAAAAAAAACCAATTTTGCGGTGATCACGATATCTCTGGACCGGATTATTTGAAATGAAAAAACCAAATAAATTTCGTTAATATAATACATTATCTAGTAT
>UCOK01017135.1:0-18727 GCA_900474325.1 Synergus umbraculus
ATTCACGACTAGAGGGCGCAACCATAGCCGTGAATCCTGGACTAACCTGGAGACATTACGTAACCGACGAACATCTTCCTTGAACAAGGTTCACCAGGTGTGCGACTGGAAGGCGCAACTACAGCCGTACACCTGGCTAAAGTATTCACGACTAGAGGGCGCAACCATAGCCGTGAATCCTGAACTAACCTGGGGATGTTCCCTGACCGACCGACAACTGACAGACCGCGGAAATATTGTTTGCCTCGCAACCGTCTAGTTAGACGACCATTACCTCCCTCTACCCCTCTCTCTCACCATACCGTACCGTTTACCGCTTAGAGAGAGACGGGTTCCGGAGGCGACGCCTAGGAGACGATGCTCGCCTCGTTCTACCGTTGACTACGCGCATGCGCAAAACTCGCTTACACCGCTTAAATATTCCGCAGGTACCGACGTAATACGATATCGCTGCTGTACACACTCGCTCGCTCACACGTCCCTCTACTCTCTCAATAGTAACCGACTCTCACTGTACGTGTACCTCTCAATTACAACGTACCTTCTCGCTGTACACATACCGCTCGAACACTCACATCATTATACCAAATTCATCAACACTCACTTGGAATCACATAAAGTCAAATCACTCATTTAGCTCTTAATTAGAAATGTATCTTATAGGAAGAATATAACTTTCTTATTTTTTTTATTAAAAATATAAATCAGAAGTTAATTTATTTCTTGCCCTTAAAACTGACCCTGACATCGACTGAAGCATCCGGTAGGGCAAAGATAGTAAGTACAAACGTTATTTAAGGTGTCCAATAAAGGACCGACCAAAACACAACGTTACAGAGATAATGTAAGAAAACGGCATTGGAGTGAAACGAATACCCAAACCTCATTCCACTTAACCAATTGATTTTATTTTGGAAGAAACAATCAATCTCGCCACCGCAAATTCCATGACCGCGGTTAGTCACATGACTAATTCCATCGCAGCTCGACAAAGGTGGTGCAAGAGCCGACACAAAAATCGTGTATCATGTCTGTAATTCAAACGAAGATTTGAAAATTGTGATAAGATGTTCGGATACCGACATTTTAATTATAATGCTTGCAAACATGGAGCACGTGCAAAAAGGTTCGAAAATCTGGATGAATGTCGGTGCCTCGAATGCGCAACGATACATTGATGTCACCAAATTGTATGCTCATCTCGGCCCCAATCTTTGCAAATCTCTGCCCGGATACCACGCATTCACAGGATGTGACTTAAATCCATGTTTCTTTCGAAAAGGAAAAAAAAGACCTTTAATGCTGTTGCAAAATTCTAAAGAATTTCAGAAAGTCTTTGCAAAGCTTGGAGACTGCGATGGCGGAGCCATCGACGATGCAAGTTTTGATATTATTCAATCTTTCGTGTGTCAAATGTACGGCGTTAAAGGTGTGCAAAAAGTGAATGAGGCTCGGTTGTCAATTTTTTGTAAAAATGTCCAAGTTAATGATGTCACTGAGAAATTTTTAAAGCGCGCAACGAATTTCGGCGCATCAGCCATCCCCCCTTGCAAATCAGAGCTCATAGAACAAATTCTACGATCGAAATATATTGCCAATATTTGGTGTCACGCACATCAAACAGTCCCAAACGATCTTTGCCCCACTGAATATGGATGGGTGGAAAAAAGTAGCAAGTACGGCTTTTTCTGGTTCAAGGGAGAGCAGGTCCCTTTATTCGTGGAAAGTATAATAATCCAATCGGAACAGTCAGATGATTCTATTGCAGACAATGTGGGAAACGCAGAAGATGTAGATTTAAGCGATAGCGACAACGACAGGGATAGCGATTAAAGGCATTGCATAAACGAACTTCGAAATTTGTGTGCCTACACCAGTGGGAGTTTCTTATGTATCGAAGTATCTGATTGGTGTAGACAATATGGCTGTACGGGAAATGACAGATAGATCGAAATTTCACGCCGGGAATATTATAATTTATGTACAACTCCGGTATTTACGGCAAATTCGAAGGTGTTAGAGACAATTCTATAATTTCCAACTATGCATCTGTAAGAGAAAATTCCGTGAAAGATTACGTAAAAATTCGTATTTTTCATTGGAAGTGGTCGAAACCTCAAGCCTACCATCGGAAATCGCACCCATATTGTCTGTTGTTTTGCAATAACTCCCGATTATATTGACCGATAATTTCTGATTTTTTTTTTTGTTATTAAAATTTCAGTTTGCAGTATTTATTTTCTGTTTACAATTAGTTTATCATCTCGACCCTGAGTTTATTATTAATGCCTTAGCGAGTTTGGACTTTATTATTATTCTCCTAGCAATTTGTAATTTTGAAGGTCTGGCATGTTATTGAATTTCCACTAGGTTTATTTTGTTTATTCGACAAGTAGTGTGTTGTCTTAATCTTAACTCAGTTCAGTTCTGTTTTGACTCTCAGGCAGAAGAGTCGCAGAAACGCCGCTAGTGTTCAGTGTTTCTAGGCTCGCAATTTCGCGTAAAAAGCTTAAATTCTAAAGTGATTTAGACTCAATGAGTACACAAAAAACCAAGGATTAATTGAGCTAGTTTTGTTTTGTAATTTTTCCCGACTCGATCGTCTTTTGGTGTAGTGGAAGTGACGAGTCGGATGACATATACCTCCAGTTGCGCCGGGATCGATTGCTTTTTGAAAGCGATCGTGGTCGTAGCTTCCGGAGCCTAGATCTGTGCAAATTTTTACAAAACTTTCAATTTTTTGTCATTTTTATACTTTTGAAGTGAATTGTGGGGAATGGACCCGGTGTCTAGATGCCAGATTGGTTTAACGTCCTTTCTTTTTATCTTGATAAAAACTGACAGAAGTATCCTCGTCAATTCATGATAGATCTTCATTATATTTTTGATTATTAATGCACTATTTCTAAACATCTGTCATCAAAGCAGACAATGTGGCTGTGTGGGAGATCAAATTTCACGCCGGGAAGATTGTAATTTTAGGTATAACTTCGGCATTGACGGCAGATTCGAGGGTGTTAGAGAAAATTCTATAACTTCCAACTATGCATCTGTAAGAGAGAATTCCGTGAAAGATTACATAAAAATCCGTATTTGGCATTGAAAGTGGGCGAAACCTCAAGCATACCATCGGAAAATGATATCATCTAGTGACATCTATCATGTGAGTACGCGAGTGATACATATTTTCGGTCGGTAACATATGTCGCTGCATTTGCTACACTGAACGACTGACGCACTATAGATGATGTCACAACTTTATCACTTTCCGATGTTTATTGAGGTTTGGACACTTTGTACACAAAATACGGATTTTTCCGTAATCAATTGCGAAATTCTTTCTTACAGATAGATCGTTGGAAGTTATAGAATTTTCAATGTCACCTTTGAATGTTCCGCAAATGCCGGAGTTATGCATAATCTTACAATGGTTAGCCGGTATGCGAGTTTCCCTACACGGAAATTAAAAAACACATTTTATCCTCGTTTTCAGTCTCTCCCGAGTCGCGACTTAGACAGCTGTTGAAGGGCCAGTTGATTTCTGAGGGCAAACCCTTTCTACTGTTGTCACGATTGCGCAGCTTGAACGACGGCAACTGCAACGATGCGGTGCTCACGAGCATTTTAATAGAGCAACTTCCATTTCAAGCTCGGGCTATTCTATCTCTAAGCCAGTTTCAAGACCTAATTTAACTGGCGACTTTAGCGGATAGGGTCGTTGAAGCGTCAGCTCCTTCCGAGTACCATAATGTTGCTTTTGTTTTTGATGCTAATCATTCTACACAACCAGCTTGTAATACAGTTTCTGCTAGCAACCAGGCTGCCATCCATAATTGCTTTAAATCTTTTGCTAAACTGACTTTACACTGTAGAAGAAAACTGCACCCTTAACTATTGAACTCAAGACTCGACTAACTGTAGACCGTAGAAGAACTGCAGCCTTAATCGCCGAATTCAAGGCTAGTTCTTCTATGGGCCATGCTGTTTTTATCTTGAACCTAGATTTCGAAAAGACTCGAGAGTTTGGTGTTAGTGCATGTCTATAAGAAAACGAAAACTCGAGAGTTTGGTGTGAGTAAAAGACTCGAGTGTTCTGTGTTACTGCATGTCTATGAGAAGGCGAAAACTCGAGAGTTATAACAGTAGCTCAGAAAGTAGGAGCAATTCCCCGCGACGAAAAGCTAATAATAGTTCAGAATTTAATCAAAAGCAAAGGGGCTCGAAGGGCAAGAGCATACGGCACAAAAAAGGACTTCACGACATATGAGGTTGGAGAACAAGAGCTAGTGAAAGCATACAACCTCTCCGACAAGATCCTAAAACGTACTGCAAATTTTATGGCAGTCTTTGATGGACCATATGTCATCAAAGCAAGGGTTGGTGATGGCACCTACAAAATCTCCAACCCAATTGATGGACAGGAACGAGGCATGTTTCATGCAAACGATCTGAGGAAATACCACCAAACTTAAACCAGTTATCCTCAAGACTTCATTCCTTTTCCCTTGTGTTGTCGATTCTCATTATTAGCACATCATACTAAGAGAATGTATCCAGTTTGTTATAGGATGCAGATTTCCACTCAAACAGATGCGATACACTGGCCGGATCGATGTGAGGAGGCTATAAAGGTCTCAAAGGGGAAGCATATCGTCGCCCGATTCGAGGACTACCTACCAGAAATCCGTGTGGGTGTGGCAAGGAATATCACAAAGAAGAAACGGTATAACCCGCCTAAAGGGAAAAATCAGAAAATGACCCAGACCGAGCCATGGACACCACGGTTCACTACCGACGCCAGCACTGACATTCCAGAGTTCTCCGACAGTGAGGATGAGGGATTCTGCGAGGTGGAAGTAGAGAGGCCATCTTTTGACCAGTGGCTTTTTGAACTCTTCCGACCAGATTTTCACGAGCGGGAGAATGAGAGTGGCATACTTCCACCTAAACGTGCCAAGGAAGAATGAACAAAGATGTTCCTACAGCAGGAGCAATCTCGAAAATGGACACCTTTGTTTGTTTGGAGTTTTGATTTCAAAAAAGTTTTAGGGCTTCAACTTTTTTGAAAAGGGGGCTATATAACGGTAGCGCTATACCGTAATATAGGCAAACCATCTTCCACGTACCAGCACGGCAGAGCACTGCGCTGGGCTAATTATAATTATCGATCGATGAGTAGTAGTGCCTAATTACGCTAGGTATGGGGCAGAAGTCTTTCCCATCAATAAGATGAATTTTGACGAGGATAAGACACGGGCGCTGTCCCACTATCGTCGTCCAGCACCAGCCCGACCACAGTCTTCTAGCTGTCTAGAACTCATCGGGTCTGTTTTATCTAGTGGCAGCGCAGCTTCTACTACGGACACACCAGGCGATCTCCTCATCGACATCGCAGCCTTCGCAGCCTCTCGATCATCACTCTCCTGTTTAAGGGCATGTATTACTTACCCGATCCCTACCTTACCGACATTTTTTTCTCTGTAACCCTACGTCTACATTTATTGAGATTTCTATATTTGAAGCTAAAGCCCTAAGGTACGTTTGTCTGGTCCTAAATAATGACATTTTTAAAAAAATAATTTTTTCAACAAAATTTTTTTTATTTTTACAAAAAGTTAAGACCAGGCAAACATACATTAGCATGTTTTCTTTAATTTTATAAATTTTCAATTTGATATCTTTATAAATGTAGACATAGCGTTACAGAGAAAAAAAATTTCGGTAAGTAATACATGCCCTTAAGCGGTAGATATTTGAAAGAGGACCCTTGCACGCTATTCCAAGCTGAGGATCTTCTTTCAACATTTCTGTTTCTCTATCCTTTAACTTGTTGAAGGGTAGTTTTCTTGAGGGGTATCAATGCACGCTATCCCAAGCTGTTGATACTCCTCCTTTCGTTTTGCATTCGTTTTTACTCGCCCGTGTTTTTGCTTTCGTCAAATCCCTGTGTACGCTATACCAAGCTGCGGAGATTTGACTCAGCCTCGCTATTTTTTGCGGTTAATTTTCGATTCTCTGTGCACGCTATACCAAGCTACGTAGAATCGAAGGGGTTGTACCATATTTAAAATCACGGTTCGTTAAGGGTTTGAATATAAACTCCGGCAAGGGTAGAATCACGGTGCGCGCGCAGAGGCCCAATTCGTAAAAGGTTTCCCGTTTCGGATTGAATTTATCGAGACACGATTACACCCACCGAGGGTCTCGATTCTTGAAACGCGTCATAGTTTGCGAGCGCGATACGATAGCTAAGTTGTGAATACCTCGAGGAAAGGGAAAGAGCGTATTAAAGTCTGAAAATTTTAACATTGTAATTAATAAAGGTTCAATACCATTTTATGATTTTCGATCTCAGACTCGAGGGATAGTTTGACAGGGATCTAATCTCAACATCTAAAAGGGTTTGTAAAGTGTATCCAGGATGTTTCATCATTGCTCGGTTTGCGATGATTAATAACTAGTTTATATCGAGTCTTTTTGTTGCAAGAGGTTTAGAATTGTGTCGAGTCATTCCGCATCCATGCGGGGTTGAAACATACCGGTTTTTTGGCACTTATTATTTGAATAAACCTATATTTAATATTGTTATTGAAATCTTTCCGTGTTTGCTTGCCTCTCTCAGGAACCATTCCCACTTCCCTTCGATTCTAGCCTATAAGAGGGCATAAGGTCTTACTTTTCAGATTTGTCAAGTAATAATATACTTAAAGTTTATTTAGAAAGTAAATTAATATTATAACAGACCGTAGAATCGTTACAGAGTTCAGTGTTAGTGCACATGTTTCTGCAGGTGTCCACTTGTTTTTTGGGCCAGTTGCATAGCGAGGGTGGCTTCCGGACCTCTCACGGACGCATTGTATGTTTCTTGTGAGTGTCTCCTATCCAGATGGAGTTTATAGTGAGCCTTTGAGGGCGGGTGTTTAGGTATGAAGGTCAATGTCCTCTTGCAGAGTTAAAGATTTATTAGTTTTGAAGGTGGCTCGAGTCGTAAGGGTCACTTACATAAGTATAAATAAAATGATGATTACAATTAAATATTGATGAGTGAACTATTATTATGGCTTATGATGTAATTATTAAAATGATAATGATAATGATTGATTACTTAATAGTCAATTAATTAATAGTTAATTAATAAATAGTTAATTAATGAAGTGCTGACATGATAATTACATGTTGTCAATAAATTAATAAATAGTTAATTAATAAAAAATTAACTAATGTTATGCTGACATGACATTATTATCGGTTTGCCTAGCCGATCTCTGTACTCCATTTCCAGGAGCCGAAGGTTTTACCTTCTTCTTGTAAGCTAACTCTGGAAAGAGTGATTCTTCTGACTTAGGTGGAACTCTAGTCTCATTAATAAAAACTGTGGTTCGTTCCACATCTTTGGCTAGATCCGTCAAGCTTTCATAATCCGAGAATTCAAACCTTCGGATTGATCTACGTAATTCGGGTTTCAAATTCCTATAAACCCGGTCTATCAGTTCCTCCATTGTTACAGGTCGACGGAATTTTAGAAAGAGTCCTCGAAGGCAGACCAAGAAATCCGAGACTCCTTCATCGGGTCCCTGAACCCTGGCGGCCACCTCTTCTTCTAGACGCCATTGGTAACTGGTATCTCCATACATCTTCAGCAATGCCAGCTTGAATTGCTGCTATGTCGACCATCTATCTACATTTTGGCGGAACCACTGTAAGGCCAATCCATCAAGGATGAACGGAATTGCTTGTAGCAACTCGTCATCAGTTACACTTGAGATGGTTGTCCTTCCTCCAATCTGGCTAGGAAATTTTCAGCACTCATGTTGTCACCTGTGAAAATGATTCCCCATTTTCGGACCACTGAGTCTAGTGTCCTCGACTGACTCTTAGTCGACTGTGACCTTTGGTTTGTTGAGAATCCACTCCCGACGTATTTTGTTGAACCAAGCTATTACTCAGTGTTTTTACGCATGTGCAAGAGCTGGTATTAAGTGTTGGACTTCTAGTCTGAAAGTTATTTTCGGTTACTGGAGCAGAAGCACAACGATGAGTCTGCTCATTCTGATTTCTAGTCTGAAAATTAAAACTAGCTGTCAAGTTGTATCAACTTTTGTACTCATTCAATGAGCACTTTGCTTCCTGTAAGCAAATATGATTTGCTTCCTCATAGAGGAAGCATTAAGTATTTGTAACGGGCAGTATTGTCGCCCATCACATATTTCTATCTTTCAATTGCTATCGCTATCAATTTACGTCACCGAGCGGGCGGGACGAGATTTTCACCAGCCGGCTTCCCCTACCACCCGTCAGCTACTCATTACGTAATCACAAGTGCTTATAAACACCGAATCGACGCGTTTTCGATCAGTTCGCTGAGGAGAAACTCGTCTGCACTCAGTGAAACTCATCTGGTCTCTCTGCTAGCGGGTTACCAGCATAGCAGAGCGACCGGGACGTAACATGGACGTCTTCTTCAGGGAAGATCCACTAGGTGTACGACTGGCAGGCACCCCTACAGCCGTGCACTTAGATAAAGGATTTGTCGGCCCACACCGACCTATCATGGGTCAACCTGTGGATGACTTCCAACACCTGGGGGGAACTAAAATACCTTGTCATTTCCATCCTGACTAAGAACCATCTGATTCCTGACCAGGGGGCACCTCCATGGTCAGTAATCAGACAAAAGAGGATACGCCAGCTCAAAACCTGGCCTACCCCTGGTTCACTCCTGTCTAAAACCGTACCTGGGCAAATACCGCGAGAAATAAAAAAAAGTAAATTAAAAGAGATCTGCCTCGTCTTTCTCTCTTACCGCACCGTACCGTAAACCGTTTATTAGAGAGAGAAGGACTCAGGAGAAAGTATCCGTCTCGACCGCTAGCGATACGTAACTTACGTAAAACGTCACTAGATACCGCGTGTATTCTCTCTCGTACAAACACTCGCCCGCTCTCTCTCTCTCTCTCTCTCTCTCTCTCTCTCACGTTTTCACCGTATAGAACATTTACACTATTGTATTTACATTCTCACCCATTTAAAATTTGATTATTTTCATAAATTTATTTAGTTTCTAATTTAGAGATGTAACTTATAGGAAAATATAGCTTTCTTATTATTTTTGTCAACATAAATTGATAATTAATTTATTTCTTGCCCTTAAAATTGATCCTGGCTCGACTGAAGCGTCCGATAGGGCAAAGATATAAGACATGACTCCCAGATAGAGGGATGTCAAAAACACACCGTCACATATTGTTTACATCAGCATTAAATTTTGATTACTTGAGAAGTTATATTCAAAAAATTAATTTTCGAAAATTTCAATAATGCATAACTTTCTTATTTTTTTTATAAAATGCATTAATCTTTTAGGTGAATCGATTCGTCTAGAAACAAAGAATCTTCATTTTCTTTACATAAGCTTTAAATTTTAATTATTTCAGAAATTATAGTGGAAAAATTACTTTTTTAAAAATACAATTAACCATAACTTTCTTATTTTTCATTGAAATGAATTAATCTTACAGGTCAATCGATTCTTCTAGACACAAAGAATCTTCAATTTCTTTACGTCAACTCAAAGTTTTGACTATTTGAAAACATAGAGCGAAAAATTAACTTTCAAAATTATAAATAAACATAACTTCCTTATTTTCAATGAAATGCATTAATCATATAGGTCAATCGATTCCTCTCGATGAAAGAAATCTTCATTTCCCTTACACCAGCTTTAAATTTTCAATATTTGAGAAGTTATAGTGGAAAAATGAATTTTACGAAAATTATAAAAGTACATAAAACTTGTAAAATTAAATATTTTTTTAAACCTTCATAAGAAATTCAACTAGGTATATAGTGGAATAACTATGCAAAATTTCATCAATTTATCTCCACGCGTTTTCAAGAAATTGCTGGATCGTGACACACATACACACACACACACATTCGGACATTTTTTCAGATCATCATATTAGATATATTGCCTTTGAAATATGTTCAAAAAAACCTTTTTTAGGAAACTGGATTTTGTCACCACAACAAAGCTTCCTGTATAAGGAAGCAATTGCTCTCCAACTCGGGTGTACTCGCTGCGCATACTGGCTGGTTGTCCCTTCTGAATCCTAAAGTTGTGTCGAAATTTCCAGTAGAAACACTGATCTTCGGTATGCTACTGCATGGACATGTGAAAGGAGTATTCATTCTCAACTCCAGCTGATTATGAGCTGGGTTGACATTCGAGCCCATTAACTACGTTAATTGTACGTTATGCGGACGTGTGTGCTGCGGTAAATAAATACTATTACGTTGCTCAGCTTGCACGCCACATGCGCAAGTTCCTGCCGAAGTATAAGTAATAGAGTTGGACACTGAAAAAGTAACCGAGTTGCTAGAGGTAGTAACCGAACTCGTAGTAGTTACCGGTTCGCAAAAATTCAATACTTTATCAGATTGCGTCTGATTATGCTCAGTTGCCTCTTTCAGCAAGGATTGTGTAATCGAGAGTATATTCCAATAAATTTCTATTAACTCCGAATTACTTTGGGAGCCTGTCTTAGCTACCAGAGTAAGGGTATCCGTCAATCTTCTAGCCTGTTCAAGGGTGTTCCACTGTGAGGGTGTGTCGTCCAATTCGCTGTCGGAGTCATTTTCCCGACTGGTACCCAGATCGGGTTCGCGTCTATTTAAAAAGCTATTGATCACACGATCACGAACGAAATCTAGGGGCCCCGTGGAATCCAAATCCATTACCGCCAAAAAATTTCTCATGCTTGTCTCATCCCAAGTATCGGTCCTAGCAGTCAAATCTAATTTTTCGATTGCTTGGGCCATTTTATAATTGATAACAAAACGAATTCACGGCAAAATACCATATGGGTCAAAAAAGACTGTGAGACTAAGTAACAATGTTACTTTTTATATCGCAGCTGTTATATAACTGATATGTTACAGCAATTGTTATTTTGTTATATAACAGCGATGTTATCCTGATGTTATGTTTAAGTTATGTTTATGTTACATAACATCAATTATCCAATGGACCAAACGAGAGTCAAGTCAGTTTCCAAAATTCTAAAAATAGCAATTTTAAAGATGAAATCTAAAAATGAATTTAATTTTAATAAATTAATTTTAATAATTTTTAATTTTAATTTTTTAATTTAATTTTTAATTTCCCACATTTATGGGACCTATTCAAATATGGGTCCAATCATAAAAAAATATGTGACCATTCCAAAATATGGGACCAATTCAAAATATGGGACCAAATCAAAATATGGGACCAAATCCAAAATATGGAAAAATATGGGTCCAAACAATATAATATGAGAAAATATGGGTCCAAATCCTAAAATATGGGACTAAAATTCGAAAATATGGAACCACTAAATATGGGAACCATAAATTATTCAAATTCCCAATTCATTTGTAACCCGAAAGACAAATCTCGAGATACATTTAATATTTGCTCTTCAATTTATTTTAATTTAACGTTGCTTGAATCACTATTATGACAAAATATAAGTTATGGATTTTGAGTGATTTAGTTTTCCAGGTTCCGGATTGCTGCTTGATGGTCAGCTGATTGTTAGAGAGCTTATGTGCTCCAATCAGCTGACAGGTTGTGTGCAAACAACCTAACACTCTGTGCTAGGAGTTTTAATGCGAATAAATTAAAGTTAAGTTATAATATGAAAAATGTGCGTGGTATAAAATATACCACGTCACGTCAATATAAGCTATTACAAACATAGTATGTATAATAACATAAAGTCATTATTTCTGTACTCAACTGCACACAAGGATGTAAGGATGTTACCTGATTATATTATAAGTGTGTTATCTTACGTTGGTCATGCTTTCTTTTGTTACCATCATTACATTACTTGTGGTCAGTCGAGCTCATTTAATTAGTTTGAGCTTCTTTATCGGCTGTATTTATTATAATGCTCATTATCATTAGTCGAAAGTTAATATTTAAACATACCCTATTTCTACATACATGCTTGTCAAGGTTGTCTATGTGTAGGCTAGGTTTCCTGAAATCACTTCCCCTAGCCACAAATTTCAGACCGTCAACTCCGATGTCCAACATTTTATTATAACTAACGGGCTACCTATCTCAGAGCGTGCCAGACGCCTCCCTCCCGACAAATTAGCTTCTGCTAAATCTATTTTTCAGCAAATGGTTGCCGATGGTATCTGCAGACCATCGAGTGGCCCTTGCGCAACTCCCATTCATATGATAACGAAAAATTCCGGAGAATGGCGTGTCTGCAGCGACTTCCGACGCCTTAATTATATTCCTGTGTCTCATTTTCATGACTCTACTGCTAACCTCAAAAATAAAACTATTTTTTCAAAAATTGACCTGGCTATGGCTTACCATCAAATTCCAATTGCGCCGACCGACATTCTGTGAACCGCCGTAATAACACCTTTCGTTCTTTTTCAATATAATGTCATGACTTTAATGTCTTCGAAATGCCGGTCACACTTTTGAACGTTATACAAATCATGCTCTTGGCGATCATGACTTTGTATTCTGTTATATCGATGACATCCTCATCGCATCTTCCAATTCGGATGAGCATAAGGGTCATCTCGCTACTGTTTTCCAGCACCTCAGGGATTTTGCTCTTCGTATTAACATCGGCAAACGCCAGTTCGGAGCTTCCGAACTCGAGTTTCTGGGCTACACGTTAAACTCTAAGGGCTGCGCGCCTACTTCTGATAAGATTCGAGCAATTCTCGACTTTCCCAAACCCAAGAACATTTGAAAACTTCGCCGTTTCTTGGGAATGGTCAATTTTTACAGATACTCTTTGCCGCGTGCCGATGAAGTCCAGGCTCCTCTACACCAGTACATTTGCGAATCCAAAAAAAAAAAAGTCAAACGTGAGATTCCCTGGAATCCATTCACAGAAGCAGCTTTTTATAAAGTCCGGGATGATTTGGCGAACGCATCGCAGATGGTTCACTCTTACCCGATGCCGAAACTCGTCTTGTTACCGACGCATCAAATTTCAACATGAATTCTTTGCTTGAGCAACTGGATTCTGATCAATGGAAACCTTTAGCCTTCTTTTGGCACAAGTTTACTTCGGCTCAGCTGTTGCATAGCGCCTATGTTCGTGAGCTGATGACTATCTACGAAGCTATTCGGTATTTTAGGTACTTCACCCAGCGGGTTGAAAAAATTTGACAACGCCAACAGAGGCAAAGTGCCTTTATTTCCCAGTTTACCAAGTCGATCATACATCTTCGTGGTTCTGAGAACGTTGTTGCCGATTCCCTATCTAGGGTAGAAGCAATATCAGTTCCTACTGATATTAGCCTGCTGGAACTTTCTCAAGCGCAAGCATCCGACGACGAACCTAAGCAATTACTTACCGATGCAGGTTGTTCCCTCAACCTGAAAAAGCACCAATGGGGAGCGGACTGTACTTCGGTCATTTGCGATTTAACTGGTTCGTCGTTCCAGTGTCTCCAGATCGTTGGATTTTTCGGCCCCTACCACACGACCCACGAGCTCATGCTTTCTCTCTCTATCAATAGGATCGTGACTGTTGCCAGAGGGAGAAAGCATGAGCTCGTGGGTCGTATAGTGGGGCCGAAAAATCCCACAATCTGGACACACTGCGTCGTTCCGACCGTATATACCATTGTCGCTACGTCGATGTGTTTTTGACATTTTTCACAAGCCCGCTCATCCAGACGCCTTGGTGACTGACAGGATTATATGTCAGCGCTACGTATGGCCTTCCATGCATCGCAATGTCACCCTTTGCTGTAAAAATTTCCTGGACTGACAACAGTCAAAGAAGTCGGGTCATAACATTTCTTTGCCGGCCAAAATTGTTGCTCCTGAAGCGCATTTTCAAAACGTCCACATCGATATTATCGGTCCATTACCGGAAAGTAACGGTTATAAATGTTGCCTTACTATGATAAACCGTTTTTCAAGATGGCTGGAGGTGGTTCCGCTTCACAACATTGAGGCTCTTACGTTTTGCCGCGCTTTTGTCGACCATTGGGTGTCCATGTACAATGCACCCGAAATTTTAACTACCGATCAGGGTAGCCAATTTGAGTCCCAACTGTTTGCAGCGCTTTTACAACTAATTGGTTGCAGTCGAATCCGGACCACTGCCTACCATCCCGCTTTGAACGGCATGGTGGAAAGGTGACATTGTTCTCTTAAAGCTGCCATTATGTTCAACTCTGATCACGAATGGTCTCGATCTCTTTCAACTGTCCTTCTTGGTCTTTTAGACATTGGCGCCTCTCCAGCTGAATTTATCTTCGGAACTACTCTACGAATCCCGGGTGAGTTTGTTTAACACGAGGAATAGAGTGCAAACACTCATTATTTTATCGAGGAATTTCGCGCAAATTTCAACCTATTCCCGTGGCGTATAAATTCAGGAGAAACCCTTTCTTGATTCAAGATCTCTCTTCTTGTTCTCACGTCTTTCTCCGTAATCATGCCAAGAAGTCTCTCGAGCGGCCGTATATCGGTCCGCATAAAATTTTAAATCGTACGTTTGATCGTGTATTTGAGATCGATGTAAATGGTCTTGACAAGTTTCCATTTAAAATATTAAGCTCGCACATTTCGCCTGCGACAATGTCGAACACATTTCTTCTCTCGGATGCGATGTAACTCTTGCATCCAGCTTGAGCCCATCACTCCATTGTTATCCGTCTAGGAAAAAGGTGGTGCGATTTAAACTACCAATTGGTCACAATTATTGACAACTTTTCATCCGAGGAGATGTTTTCTTATCTTTACTCCTCAGGGATTTCATTAATTTATTTTCTTTTAATGTAGTTTTTGTAGCTTAACAATATTAATTTAATTTTTCTACGTCGGAATTTAGTATTTACAGTTTAATCTTCTAGTGTTGAGAGGCGATTCTCCTCTTTCTAGTACAGCTTATTTATCATCGTTAATAACATATTTGTTCTGTTATGGTCATTTTCTTAGGCTATATATTTATTGTAAATATCGTTTTCAAATTGTACAGAATTTCGACTCAGCCTAATGAGATTACTAATTTTAGATTTATGTCCTTAAGACAACGTTTGAAAATTTTATTTTTTCACTGATGACAATATACACTAACATGTATGAATTGTTTAAACAAACATGCTCCACTCCGTTTCAATTTTCGTTTTAACTTAGGGGGGAGTATTGTAGGGATTTAACATGTACCATTTTGTGGGCAGCTGATCTTTCATTTTGTCTCTATAGAATTTAGAATAGAATTTCTTCTCGTTCACTTGGTGACGATCCGTAACTGTTGGGAGACGCGTTTTCTGCCTGTGCGCGCAATGCATATGTCCATTTGAAATAAAGAACGTTTTGTGAGAAATTGTGTTTAAATTATATTCTGGCGTAACCCAGATTTACCCTTACTTATTTAAGTTAAGGGCGGTTATATTTTATCATAACCTTCAATTGTTACACTACTACAGGGAAAATGAGGTTAAAAAACACTTAAAATATGGCAATATATCTGAGAAAACTACATACGATGCAAGTTCAGTTCAACTTTTTAATTGTAAACTGGTGTAGTTTATAAAAATAAAGTTTAGTGATAATAACGTAAAGAAACTTTGTTACTTTTCTGGCGGCGCTGGATCACAATATAAAAACAAATACAATTTTGTAATTTTGCGTAATCACCAGGTCGATTTTAAAGTTGATACTGAGTGGAATTTTTTTGCTACTTCACACAGGAAAGGGTCATGCGATGGTAATGATAATAATTTTATAACTACTCCGAAATCATTATTTGATTGGGCAAAAGATTTCTTCAAGAAAATCGATGTTGGATTTTGTTCTATAGAAGAGCATAATACTCATAATGAAATATTAAAAGTTCGATTTGAACAAGCCGCAACTACTAAAGATACGAGCCAATTTCATCAATTTAATGCCATGAATCAAGAGTACATGGAATGTGGACTATTTTCAGATGATCAGAAAATAATAAAAAATAGAATAGTAAAGTAAAATAAGAAGAAAGAGTGATGATGAATCATTTAATTTAATTTACATATTGTTTATATTTTAATTTAATTAAATATATATATATATGTATATATATATTGTGACGGTACGAGAATGCACAGCTGCATAGGCAAACCATCTGATGCCTACTGCCTATCACTCGTCCGGGGAAGTGGGAAAGACCTGGGGGGAAAACTTCCAAGTGACCTGACCCAGAGATGGGTTATAAGGCTGGCATGCCATTACAGAGGACCAGCTACGCACCAACCCCTTTAGACCGATGAGGTACCACGAAGCTGTCCACGGGACTGACCGGCTGTTCCAGCATCCAATTGCGAAACCTTTCGACCACGGAGCTTTCTACAAGATCTACCGGGTGTTCCAGCATCACACTGCGAGATACTTCATCATTTCAGAGGTATTTATCAAGGAGGTATATTGTGTACGCTGCTCCAGGCTGCGATATACTCTCCCTTTCTTCTTTATTCGGTTCGACATGCGCTCTAAGGGTAGCTAGCGCATCTCTACCTGGCGCGATTGTATTTTGTTTCCGCGAATAGCAGATTGAGGAGGATTGGGGATCTTCGATCACTAATTACTTTCATCAGTGATCTTTCACTGCCATTGTACGAACAGCGAATTCTTATTGTTTACACGACAATGATGAACATACCTTAGTTTATATCGAGTCATTTGAATCATCTACAATTTGATTTATATCGAGTCCTCCATCGTCGTGGGAGTACAAGGTGTGAAGTTCTTAATGAATTGATATTATCAAATCTTGTGTTCTTCTTAACCCTCTCAGGTTAGTCCTTTAAATTATTTTTACCGATCACGATCTATGAGAGGATCGTGATCATATTTTGCTCACCGTTTCAAACCGACGAAGCTTAAGACTAGAATCGTTACAATATATTTATTAGGTATAGTTTAATTTAATTTTAATGTACATATTGTTGAATCAAAAAGCGCTAGACGATTTCATTCCGCCGCGAGCACCACTCGCTCGTGGCTAGCGCGCAACGGTGAGTTCCGCCAAAAAAATATTTCTCCCATCTCAATTATAGTCAAGCAATTAAATTTTCTTTCGGATTCTCAAACTTAAATGATTTGCACATATTATTTGTACATAAAAAAATCAATTTCAGCATGTAGAACATATGCAAAAATGCAATTCTTTATAAAAAAGTTATTAAAAAATTGGAAAATAAAATTATTAAATTTTAATTTGTTAGTTAATAAAAAGTACACATACTTATTTATATATCCGACAAATTTCACTATATTTCGCTACGTAATTTGCGCGTAATCGATTTTTAAATGAAAACTCTTCGTATTTTTTATTATCTAGTCGTCAACTTTATTTTTCCAAGTTTTTTCAAACACAATCATTTTTAATAAATGTATAATATTCTAGCATTTTTAAGGACGAAAGTCGACTTAAAAAATAGTCGTTGCTGCCCTTTTGGGGAAAAAACTTTCCGGTTAATAGTATTTTTTATCCTATGAAATTTGGTTTTGGTTTTACTATGATAACTTGATTTTTTTGTTGACACATTAAACAAAAACGAGTTTTTGGGGTAAAATTGAGGGGTAGATTCCCTCCCCTAGAAGTGTTTTTGCGCCGATAAAAGGAGTGAACTAATTCGGCGATGGACACCTCGGGTACTTTCCTTGTTAGTTTTTGATCTATAATTTATGGATGCATTTTGACAACGAACTTGTGAAATTCCCTGTCTAACTAATGGAATGGAGAATCTGATGGCGAAACGGAGGGATGTTTCATCTATACACTGAAAAAATTTCGGCACACCGTTTGTACCTAAGAGAAAACACTAGCGCCAATACCCGAGGCAAATCTTGTACCTCGCAAAGGGGCAGTATATATATCCCTTCTTGGGATAGCAGACGCACTTTTACCGTACGTATGCTGCGCCTGTTCCGGTGCACGATCTGAAGGGACATCATTTGCCCCGACTTTGGTGCATCTGTACCAGTGGGTGCAATCTCTTGGTTAAATTGTGGAGCCCTATTTTAGCGAACTCTAAGCTATGAAAAATTTTTTTAGAACTAAAATTCAATATGGCGACCTATGCCGCGAAAATTTAAATCCGTTAAAATTATTGAGATTGAAATTTAGATTAAGAAATACATTTATTGTCATTTTAAAAGATTTTAGTATGAAATTGAGATGTTAAAAATATATTGAATTACATATGCACTCATTTGATTCAAAAATACAAATTTTATAAAAATTGAAATCGATAGTTGTTAAGAATCGACCTAAAGTTCACTTTAAATACTTGAGAAACCCATCAATCCTTCATCAAAGGGAAAGATTGTAGTCAGATTCTTATTTTATTAACTTATGCCAGACACTGATTCTATTTATAATGATGGACAATGATTCACTGAGCAACAACGGATGGAAGGTGCACCCACTCAAAGGAACAAAAAAGGTCAATTTATTTACCAGTAAAACAATCACTCTGACTTTAATGAACAATCAACCAATTACAGACCACAATAATGAGTCGCGCTAATCAGATTAATCTAGAGCAACTTCTCCAGATCGCTCGCATCAAAGGGCGATTTTGCGAATCACTCGCTTCTAACAGTCCTGTCGAGACATCAGGAATTTCGATGATTCATACAAATTCTAAATTTAACTTATCGATTAACTTAACGTAAACACAGGTGTCAATCTTCGTACAC
>UCOK01017149.1:0-19579 GCA_900474325.1 Synergus umbraculus
TTCCAGCAGAATCCTGCCCCTCTCATTAACATCCGTGCTTCCCCACACCACATGGTGTGCGTTAGCATCGCACCCCAAGAGTAGCAGAATCCCCATATTTTGACAATACTGCACCAGTGCCTCCACCTCCGGCGGTGGAGGACCCACTGCAGCATCCCCTGGGAAGTAGGCCGAAGCTATATAAATCTCGAGCCTTTCTCCCTTAAAGCCCCTGAGCCTTGCCTTAATTACCGCAAGGTCTCTTGAGCATAGCTTTGGCACCAGCATGGCATCTATGCCTTTGACGGCGATGCACGCCCTTGGCGAGGTCTCGAGCGGGCACTTAATTATCGTGCCACAGCCCCCTAATCCACTAATCTTCTCCCTGTGTAACCAGGGTTCCTGGATTAGGGATATACCTGTTCGCATCGTAGCCATGCACCTGGTTAATACCGCCGAGGCGCCTTTGCTACGATGCAAGTTGATCTGTATAACAGGAATGTCCAGAGCAGCCATTAATTATACTACTCTGGAGCATCCCCTTTCTCTGCAGGGCCTCTTTCGGGGCCCTGTGGGCTCAGCTTGATGCTGACCCTTCCTGCTCCCAGATAGGGCCTGTAGTCCACGGCCTTAATAGCCTCCACAGACCCCTCCGGGACTCCTACTATGAGGACCCAGCTTGCTCCCGCAACCTGGTTCCCCCTCTGGCTGTATACCCTCCATCTCCGAGTATTCAGGGTCGGATTCTGGAACCCGAGGCGCCTCAAGACCACCACCGGATCCTCAGGTTTCCCCTGGACCAGAATGGTAGCCCTGACGTACCGCTGCAGTACCTCCATCCCCTGAATACTTATCTCCAGGCCCTCTGCGAGCCTGAAGTTAGGAACGTTCGTCTCAAGCCATTCCCCCGACCAGGTGTCGGCCGCCCGCACTACGATGGCCCCCGCCCTGAGGAAGGTGCCGTCCAGCCTGGGAGCACGCCCCTCTCGGGGCATGGCGTCAATCGCTTTCGCGATTTCCACCCTCAGCCTGTCCAACTCCCTCGGAGTCAGACAGACCTCTGGGTAGCCCGCCGCGACGACCACCCTCGACAGCGCACTGTCGGCCACCTGCGCGTATGTTAGGCCCTGGGCCTCCTGAGCCCTGTGTCTCTTAGCCTCCCTGGTCGGAGGAGTGTCCTGAGACCCCTTCTTCCTTCTCGCTGCGACCAAGGCCTCCTTAGGAGTGCCTTGGCTCCCTCCCCATGTTTGGGCCAGAAGCTGGCGTTGCTGTTTGCTCCGCCTCTTCTCCGCACCACACGGCCCCTTCTTATTAACAGAAAGGTCCCTGAGGCGCCGACCCACTTCATCTACCGCCTGTGGGTTACCCCCTGAAGGGCCCTCCCCACGCGGGGCAACGGATGCTGAGGGCCCCTCCGCAGAGCCCTTCTGATTGGGCCCCACAAAGGAGTCCCCCTTGTTTGAGGGCCCTGGTGCGGGGCCCTCTCTCGAGGGTCCCCCAGCAGAGCCCCCCGCAAGAAGAAGCTGGCGCTGCTTTTTGCGCCGCCTCTTCTCCGCACCACACGGCCCCTTCCTTGCAACAGAACGGTCCCTGTGGCGCCCTCCCACTTCAGCTACCGCCTGGAGGGTGCCCCCCTGAGGGCCTCCTCCCTGCGGTTCTTCAAAGACTGAGTGCCCCTCCGCCGAGCCCTCCTGTGAGGGCCCGCCGAGAGAGCCCCCCTGGTTTGAGGGCCCTGGTGTGGGGTCCTCTCTAAATGGCCCCACACAAGAGCCCCCCTGGTTTGAGGGTCCCGATGTGGTCCCCTCTCCTGAAGGCCCCAACTGGGGGCCTTCAGGTTTTTTAATATTAAGTTTGTTAATGAAGTGTTCCATAAAGTCCCACGAGTAGCTAGGGAAGTAAGATTCCATCCATGCAGAGCCCCGCATACATGGATGAGGCCTAAATAATACGGGATTCCAATTTGCAAGTAGAAAAAATTTTTAAGGTGACTGATCTTAATTAAAATTTTATGCTCACTTGTCCCGCAGATGAATTTGCTTCCTTCGAGCTGATGTTTTTTACGTAGGGACCAGGAATTAGCTGTTCATTAACATTTTCACACTGCAATAAAAAATTTGTTTACAGATAGGAAAGATAATTGATAATTGGAGTTTAAAAACATGAATCATTTTTAAGGAAACTTACGACAATAGTGTTTTGTTTAAATAAAGCCTCTCGACGCAGGACAAATTTATATCTATCCTCTAATCCGGGTAGTAGTTCAAAAATCTCCTATTCACTAAGATCAAATAAACCTTCGTAGGTAATGTTTTTTGCTGAAATAAAACTCAGTTCAATAAAACGATTATCGATTTTTGAAAACTTGACGTTATTTATTATTAATGACTTATTTTTTAATTAAATTATATATTCATAAAATACTTGTACATATACACGGAGAAAATTAGTTAACGAAAATTTCCTTGACTGTTATCGACTTTAGGATACGTCAAAAGTTTTAAAATATTTCATAACCTTTTTCTAAAATCTGAAATACTTTTCGAAAAGAATCCTAAAACACTTATCGAAAT
This sequence comes from Synergus umbraculus, assembly GCA_900474325.1. NCBI lineage: Eukaryota > Metazoa > Arthropoda > Insecta > Hymenoptera > Cynipidae > Synergus > Synergus umbraculus. Next base: position 2,550 of record UCOK01017149.1, read on the forward strand.
TTTCATTGACTTGGTCGAGATGTTGAGAGTCAATGAAAATTTCGATAAGAGTTTTAGGATTCTTCACGAAAATTATTTCAGATTTTATAAAAAGGTTATACAAGTCAAGGAAAGTATAGATTACTAATTTTTTCCGTGTATTATTCTTTTAGTATAAAAAGCTCATACCTTTAAATGCTTCAATGAAGGGTGCCAAATTTAAATCACTCAAAATATTTTCGATCGAAGGATTATCTAAATTTCGCTCCATGGTGACATCAAATTTGTATTTTGGGAAATAAGTGAACGTCGCGAAGAAAAATAAAAGCGCTATTTAAATGGAATAGAATTTACTTACCTGTATTCAATTGAAATTTCAATATTTTTTACATAAACTATGAAACATTAAGTTGCATTAACTTTTAATTTCTAGTTACAGCAACTAGAGAATCTTGCGATAAAAAATCCATCCTTAGTCAAACTGACTTTAAGGACCACCCAACAGCAAATAAAATTTTAAAGTCGCACTCACCGAAAATTCTAGTTAAAGTAACTAAAATAAAATTTAAAAGAAACGCGCACTGAATAGAAAGAGGGAATAAAGTCGTCTCAGAACTATCTTAAATCGTTGAGCTCCGTCTCAAAAACTTTTAGGCGTCTAAGGGTTGCTGGAAATCACCCAGCGTTTTCCAGAACTGACGAAACTTGTGGACCTGTATAAAGCCGATCTGAAAAGAAGAGAACTCGCGAAGAAAAACGAATAAAAAAATCAACACTTAAATTAGAACATTATAACACATATTTATTTGAAATCGAACATTTGAGGAAATGATGCTAACACACGAGAAAGCGCGACAAATATCGAAAAGTGATTTGTTGAGCAACTGACTCAGTGCTCGACGCGAGCAAGCAACTCGCAGCCAGGCCGCCGCAACCCAAGGCGCTACCTGATTGGTCGGCGGATTTCGCATTGCGGCAAACCGAACCGGTACCACCAGTAATAGCTGGTAATTCCAGTTTACACCGGTAATGCTCGTCGATGATTCTAATGTTTCAGGGTGAGTGAGGTAGTCGAAATTGACGAGTGTAAAATTGGCTGTCGAAAATATGAGCGAGGACGGATAGTTGAAGGATCATGGATTTTCGGAATGATTCACAGAGGACATCCCTCCCAATATCGATTAGAAATCTGTCCCGATAATAAAAGAGATGAGGCTACTTTAATTGCTTTAATTGAAAAACATGTAGCGGAAAAGACAGAAATTCACACTGATTGTTGGAAGGGATATATCAATTTAGAAAAAAATGGATTCGTCCATAATACTATGAATCATTCCGAGAATTTTGTAGATCCCAACACCGGAGCGCATACGCAGAATATCGAGTCATCTTGGCGATGAATGCGACAATTTCTGTCTCGAGGGGGGGTGCACACGAGCAACCTCGCATACCACCTATGTGAATTTTTGTGGCATCTACGCATTCATAAATTAAATACTGATCTATTTAATCAGTTAATCAGCGATATTAAAAAATACTACCCGGGAAACTGATTGTCTTCAGCTTCTTTAATAAAAATAACTAAATAACAAAAAAAAAAAGTGCATTCTTCATTGAAAAATTTGGTGGTGTGCCCGGAAATTGATTGTAACAAAATTTATTCTATTTATAACTCCTACAAAAAGCATCAAAAATCAAAACATGATTTTAATGAAAGCGATAAAAGTTAACAAAAGTTAATAAAAAGATAACACAAGGTGGAAAGATAGAATTAGATTAAATTGATGATATCCTAATGGAATTAAATTTACAAGATGCTACTAATGATAATGAAAGTGATTCTGATGCAGAATTATTTCCGGAACCAAGTTTTTACGTCGATTCAAAACCTACCCCTTTTAAAGATCCTTCTGAATTGACAAAGGTTACAAGTGATGAGTCACTTCTTGTTGCAAAATTATATAGTCATACAGATATTCCCCGTGGGTGTAGTTCCGAATAGTGGTTACCTCTGATTTCTTTGGCACTACGTATACTGATGTATTTTGATGCACTGATTACGAAAATCATAGTGAAATTTGGTGAAAATTTGAATTTAATGGCGAAAACTATGAAAAACCCATAAAATCGTAGTTTTTTCCATTTATTTTCGTAAATAATGGAAATTTAGAAAAATATTTCAAATAAAAGTTGTAGAGCATAAAAAAATTAATCTTTTGTATTCAGTACATTTTTTCTCTAAAACGGTTTCTCTAAAGAGGAACGGTTCTGTGGAAGTATGACTTGCGGTCAATTCTTTTGCCAAAAAAAAGGCAAGTATCGCCATTCGCATACTGTTGCCGAAAACACCTGGTTTGAAAGGAGCCATATTTCAGCATCATCATGCATGCTGATCACGTATTGTTTCGCTCTTAATTTTAATTTTGAGCAAACTATACGTGACAGCAGCAATATTGAGGGGCAGGAAATTTCAAGAGAAACTGTCGCTGATAGACTTTCCTTTCGTAGAGAGGTCTGTATGATTGCACTTGATCAACACTTTGTAGAAGAAGGTAAAATCGGAGGTGTTGGTCAAGTCGTCCAAATTGACGAGTGCAAAGTCGGACGCACAAAAATATCGTTTGGAGATCTGTCCTGATAATAAAAGAAACGAAACTGCGTTGATTACTTTGATTAAAAAACACGTTGCAGAAGGGACAGAGATCCATACGGATTGTTGGAAAGGATATATAAACCTTGAAAATCATGGCTTTGAACATAAAACCGTGAATCATTCTGAGGAATTCGTGGATCACAATACTGGAGCCCACACTCAAAATATTGAGTCCTCTTGGCGGTGGATGAGGCGATCTCTTTCTTGTGGCACTATGATTTTCGTAATCTGCACGTCAAAATACGTAAGTGTACGTAGCATCAAATAAATCCGGGGTAACCACAATTCGGAACTATATCCTTCCCCGCAAAAGAGTTGAAGAAATTATCCAGGACACATCTTTGTTAGTTAAAAGTACACTTGCTACAATAGAAAATGAAATTGAATATTTTAAAATAAAAATTAAATTAAAATGAAAAACATCAAATATTGGTGAAAACTTATAAACTAGGGTATTTTGAGGTTATGTTTGTTATTTTTCAACGGAATTGGATATTTAAAACAAAAAAGCATCAAATATTTGTCAATACTATCCAGCAAGAGTATTTAGAAGTTATGTTTTGTATTTTACAACGGAAATGCATATTTTAAAATAAAAATCATCAAATATTGGTAAAAACTTATAAGTTAGGGTATTTTAATGTTATGTTTGGTATTTTTCAACCTAATTGGATATTTTAAAGTAAAAATCATCAAATATTGGTCAACACTAACCATTTATGGTATTTTGAGATTATGTTTGGCATTTTTCAACGAAATTGGATATTTTAAAATACAAATCATCAAATATTGGTCAAAACTTATAAGTTAGGGTACTTTGAGGTTATGTATGTTATTTTTCAACGGAAATGGATATCCGTTTCCGTTGAAAAATAACAAACATAACCTCAAAGTACCCTAACTTATACGTTTTGACCAACATTTGATGTTTTTTATTTTAAGACTAGAACATCACACCGCGTTTCGCGCGCCTATATAATTACTTCACGTTACGCACTTGTGACGATTCCACGTGACCATCTCTCAACCAATCAGATCACGAATAAACTGCGGACACTCGACAGGTCATCTATTTTTTAAGAAAGGATATACATTTCCGTTGAAAAATAACAAACATAACCTCAAAGTACCCTAACTTATGAGTGTTGACCAATATTTGATGATTTTTATTTTAAAATACCCATTTCCGTTGAAAAACAACAAACATAACCGCAAAATCCCATAAATGGTTGGTATTGGCCAATATTAGATGATTTTTAATTTAAAATATGCATTTCCGTTGAAAGATACAAACATAACCTCTAAATACCCTAAATAATAAGTTTTAACCAATAATTGAGGTTTTTTATATTAAATTATCCACTTCCGTTGAAGAGTAACTAACGTAACCTCAAAATACCATAACTGGTTTGTATTGAACGATATTGGATGATTTTTATTTTAAATTATCCAATTCCGTTGAAAAATACCAAATATAACCTCTAGATACTCTTACTGGTTATTACTATTGGCCAATATTTGATGTTTTTTATTTTAAAATATCCATTTCCGTTGAAAAATAACAAACATAACCTCTAAATACTCTTGCTGGTTAGTATTAACCAATATTTGATGTTTTTTATTTTAAAATATCCATTTCCGTGTGTGTGAGTAAATAGATGCGTAAAAATTCAGGATAAATAAAACATCTTTACTTTAACTCGCATTCTTAAGATTTTTTGTGCTTCTCATTTCTTTGAAACTTTACCACCGTTTACTTATGTATTTTAGGCATTATAATCTTTTTAAGGTCCTTTCCTTTTTATAACCCTAAGCTAGGATTCGTAGTCTGCGAACACGTACCGATAGTGTCGTCTACTCCACTGCAATAAACCAAATAGCTTCGCGCATATGGTTGCAATCTTCTCGGCCTTGAGCACCCTTGATCAAATATACAGATACTGTCCAGTTTTTTCTAGTGTCTTCAAAATTGTAAAATACCATAATTGTAAAAATGTATTTCTGGCAAGCTAGCAAACGAAAGGCTAAGGCTAAGGTCCAGCCCTTTAGTAATCATAAGCAACAGTCTTGAACGATCCTCGAACGAACGATAAGTTCAGAGTGTAGGACTTTGAAACTGTGATGCAGACTATATAGAGTGGCAAACGGTGGTAAAACGTAGTCCAAAGCCAATAATAACTGGAAACATCTTCTATTTTATTATGAATGAAATGAATAGATGCGGTGCAAAGAATATATTCCTTGTGCGATGACAAAATAAAAGAGAGAGAAGAGAATAATTATTAATATTATTATTTTTTAACGAAAATGGATATTTTAACATACAAATCATCAAGTATTGGTTCTAACTTGTTAGTAAGGGTATTTTGAGGTTATGTTTGGTCTTTTTCAATGGAGATGGATATTTTAAAATACAAATCATCAAGTATTGGTTCTAAATTGTTAGTAAGGGTATTTGGACGTTATGTTTGGTCTTTTTCAACGGAATTGGATATTTTCAAATACAAATCATCAAGTATTGGTTCTAACTTATTTGTTATGGTATTTTGAGGTTATTTTTTATCTTTTTCAACGGAATTGTATACTTTAAAATACAAATCATCAAATATAGGTGCTAACTTATTAGTAAGGGTATTTTAACGTTATGTTTTGTCTTTTTCAACGTAAATGGATATTTTAAAATACAAATCATGAAGTATTGGTCCTAATTTATTAGTAAGGGTATTTTGAGGTTATGTTTAGTCTCTTTCAACCATCGACATATATAAATGGACTGCGGGACCCTGTAGGAAAGCGCGTAATAATGCGTCTGGGAGAGAAGTTGTAACGGAGTGTAGTTTTTTCTCTTTCTACCCGAAGTTAATTGGTTGAGCTCCACCAAGCTCCACCCACCGAAAATGCTCTCAACCAATTAGCTTCGGCGAGAAAGAGACAAAACTACACTCCGTTGCAACTTCTCTCTCTCTGACGCATTATTACGTGCTTTCCTATAGGGTCCCGCAGTCCATTTATATATGTCGATGGTTGAAAGAGACTAAACATAACCTCAAAATACCCTTACTAATAAGTTAGAACCAATGCTTGATGATTTGTATTTTAAAATATCCAATTCCGTTGAAAAAGACTAAACATAACCTCAAAATACCCTTACTAATAAGATTAGAACCAATACTTGATGATTTGTATTTTAAAATATCCAATTCCGTTGAAAAAGACCAAACATAACCTCCAAATACCCTTACTAACAAGTTAGAACCAATACTTGATGATTTGTATTTTAAAATATCCAATTCCGTTGAAAAAGACCAAACATAACGTCCAAATACCCTTACTAATAAGTTAGGACCTATATTTGGTGATTTGTATTTGAAAATATCCAATTCCGTTGAAAAAGAACAAACATAACCTCAAAATACCCTTACTAACAAGTTAGAACCAATACTTGATGATTTGTATGTTAAAATATTCATTTCCGTTAATAAATGAAAAACATAACCTCAAGATGCCCTAACTAATAAGTTTTTCCCAATACTTGATGATTTGTATTTTAAAATATCCATTTTCGTTAAAAAATAATATTATTAATAATTATTCTCTTCTCTCTCTTTTATTTTGTCATCGCACAAGGAATATATTCTTTGCACCGCATCTATTCATTTCATTCATAATAAAATAGAAGATGTTTCCAGTTATTATTGGCTTTGGACTACGTTTTACCACCGTTTGCCACTCTATATAGTCTGCATCACAGTTTCAAAGTCCTACACTCTGAACTTATCGTTCGTATGAGAAAATTCTGGTCTGCCAAATTCCAGTTCTGCGTTCCAATCCCCTACCGCAATTCTTTGGAAAAGATCGATTCTTGAATCGATCCAGGATCGAATTCAAAAAGATCGATTCAGAAAAAGATCGGAATCAAAAGAATCGATCTTTTAAGATCGACGTAAAAATGTCTTAAAAAGTTTATATTTACCTATAAATAATTACATTTCTTCAAATTTTAAATAAAATGATTAAAGATTGACAATTAATAGACACTGTTTATTACAATTTATAAATGTAGAAAATTTTACATAATAGTGTAAGGATTAAAATTACAGGACCAGGTCCAACGGATTTAATAAATAAATAATAGGTGACGCTGCCTGCTATCACCCGGATAGAAATTTAAAATTGGTTCTTAATAGGCCCTGTCTAGATTTCCTATTTTCTGCCGAGGCCCTAAAGTGGCAACCTATCGAGGGCGCAAGTGGAAACGTCACGCTCAGTTAGCGAAGGCATGAGTAGGTAATCTAGCGAGGGCCTATTCATTGGGTCTTTATAGGATCCAGACAGTCCCTCACTATACTAAAACCGCTTTTTTCAGTACTGCGCATGCGCTATTTTACTTTTTGCTTGCAGAAAATTAATATTATTACTGTATCTGCTAAAATCATTAATGATTAATGATTCCATTAATCATTAAAACTAAAACTTTGACAGAAAATAACGACCAGACCTCTGGAGCTAAAGACGAGTTCAGAACAAGCTCATGTAATAACACTGGGTCTTCTTTGGTTAATGAAGCGTCGATAAATTTTAACTTCAAGCGTCCTTCTACAAAACTGAGTCAATTTGTAGGAACAATATCCACATTTCTAACTGAAGGTTGTGATCCAGGTTTAATAAATTCCACCAACTGAAAATTGTGGTTTTCCTCATCTGAAGACATTTTTAATGATTCGCACTTTAAAATATATGATAAGAATACACTCACGTCGCGTCGGTTGTACACAGCTATTGACAGCTACAGGCATCTCCGACATCTGCAATCCACGAGACAGATAGATCCGTGCGCCTCTCCCGTCCCACGAGCCTCCATGCCACGCCGGAGCAATCCGCCAAAACAGGACCGCACCCCCATCAGACGGCAGCGCAAGCCATCGGTCCAACCGGGCATTTCAAGGCTTTAGATAAAGCTTTAATGAGATTAGGTCGGAAATTTTGAAATCTGGGGCAATCCCAGAAAACATGATCCAAGTCCTCTTCGACATCAGGATCAGAGGGACAACCAGCGGAATCTATGATATTTTTGCGTGCTAAACTGGCATTTAAGGCGTAATGGTTGCTTCTGTTGCGACAGAGGGAGACGATCCAATCTCTTCTTGCAATAGTGGAGGCAAACCATGGTTTCTTATGTTGTTTATAGAAACATTGGGTGTAATGTACACCTTTTGAATTGCCCATAGCAAGAATCCAGGCGTGACAGCTGTCACTAAGATCCTTAGAGGCCGAGTGAAAAAAATCAGAGTGAGGGAGGGAAATATTTAAGAAGTTGGCATTAGTAGCTGCTAATTTTGCAGCTACGTCTGCCTGCTCATTACCGAAGATTCCCTTGTGACCAGGGATCCATTCTAAAATAACAGTAAGATTGAGTTTCTTAAGAGTGGAAAGACGATTTCTAATAAGGAAAATTAAGCTAGACTTGATGGTGTTAGGGCACGGTGAAGACACACCCTGGAGAACACTTAACGAGTCGGTAAAAATAACCGACCTCGGAAAGTTGTTCTGCAGGATGTAGTCCAAGGTGTAAAGAATAGCTATAGCCTCAATCGAAAAGATAGATGCATGACTGGAGATTTTCCATGAGCGAGAGAAATTAGTAGACGGACAGACATACGCGCAGCCCGCGGAGTTGTCAGATTCCGATTTTGAGCCATCTGTGAAAAATTGAATGTAATCGTTATATTTTATTTCTGTTAAGTCGCAAAATAGGTCATTTGATGCAGGGCTGGCCTGAACCAATTTACCTATGCCTAGTTCAAACTGAGGAACGAAAAGATGGTCTTCATAAGGAAATTCGAAAAATGGGTGTACATATGCTCTTCTAATTTGATATTTAAAGCCGTTGACTTTGCCAAAGGCATTAAGAAGAACAAATATATCCCTGATACGATAAGTATTTTTGGGTTGAGAATTATTCCAGAGGATTAGTAAACTTTCAGGAAGAGGGTGATCTAAATAGGAAAACGTTTTGGTTATATATCTGTTAGCTAAATAGCAAAATCTAATTTTTAGGGGAGGCTGACAAGTTTCCGCGAGCATAACGTTTATGGGGGTGCTGCAGCGGTACCTGAGAGCCAATCGCAGTGCTTGGTTACGAATTTTTTCTAATTTATTAAAACATTTGTGATTCCTGAAAGTGAAAATATGTGAGCCGTAGTCGATACAACTTCTAATCATTGAGTTATAAACCGTCAGAAGAATAGTGGGATCGGCCCCCCACCATACTCCTCTGAGAACTCTTAAAATATTTAAAACTTTGCGACATTTGTCAGTTAAATAGGTGAAATGAGCATCAAAGCAAAATTCAAAATCTAAAATAATGCCAAGAAATCTTGCGCAATTTGAGTTTGGTTTTTTCTGGACAGAGTTCGAGACCTCTTTCCATAAGGTAGGGAGCGATCAGGTTCAAGCACCGCTGCAGACTGGATAAGCATTTTTTTGGATCCCTAGATCTACAAAGGATGGCTATATCGTCTGCGAATTCGATAAGGGTGCAGCCAATGGGTAGGAGCGATATAAAATTCCTAGTATAGACGGAGTGAAGAATAGGACTGAGGATACTGCCTTGTGACAGACCGACAGTACTGATCCTGGGTCCAATAACCTCACCATTAATTTTGAAATACATATTTTTACATGCAGTGGAACTATATATAAAGCGAGCCACGGGATAAGGAATACCTAAATCGCGCAAGTCCTTCATTAAAATCTGTGGGATAACACTGGGAAAGGCTCCCTTTAAATCTAAAAAGATGGCCGCTGTGACCTCCTTGTTTGCGAAACCAGACCAAACCTCGGTTGCCAGTATGGCCAAATTATCAGCGCAAGATCTGCCCTTCCTGAAACCAAATTGTGAAGGTGATAAACTTAAGTTGTGTTCTAAATACCAGTTAAGTCTATTATGGATCAGTTTTTCCATTAGTTTAAACAAACATGACGCTAGTGAAATTGGTCGGAATTTACCAGGAGTTGATTTTGGAATAAAAAATATGAGAAAATCGTTCCAAGAGTTTGAAAATGATCCAGTTTGAAATATTTGATTATAAATTTCAAGAAGAGCAGATCTAGCCTCTTCAGGAAAATGTTGAATGATGTTATAATCTATTTTGTATAAACCTGAGGATGATTTTATTTTGAGTGTAGAAATGGCTATATTGAGTTCTGAATTAGAGAACGGCGTCTGAAAAAAGGGGTTGTCTCTAAAATCGTTGGGGAATTGGTCATTGAAAACAGTTGGTGGGCAAATTTCATCAATTAAATAATTAAGGTGATTGATTACCTCTCTATCAGCTGAACAAGAGACGGTGGCTGGTTTGGTGAATTTATTTGTGAATTAAAGTCCCCACCCACAAACACAGTGTTGTTAACTGCGAGAACAGAGTCGAAGAACACCGACCAGCGTCTGCTAGGAATTTTATTGTCCGATGAGGGAACTCTATAGACTGAAATAATCAGGAGTGCACCCATGAAGGAACCTATTGACATCGCTAACGTCTCATTAGCTCGTTTTCCACCTTAACTATGGAAGAAATTCTTGAGAAGGATATACCCTCACGAATGGCTATGGCCAAACCACCGCCTCTATTTGATAATCTATCTGCTCTAATGATATTAAAGTGTTTGAGATCGAATCTTTTGTCGGGTTTCAAAAATTTTTCGCAAAGAAGTATGATATCAAAGTCATGGGAAATGGTAAGAAGGTTGCCCTTCTTGTTCATCACACCTTGACAATTCTACTGCATGATATTTAAATTATTAATTTGGGCCGTTTTGTGAGGGAATTAGTGAATAGGATAGCGAGTTAACGCAGTTGTGGAGTTGAGTTAGCAAGCCATGACACTCCTCAGGACTCAATGAAGTTCCGGAGACGAGTGCTCCCATTAGACCTGTGAGGGCGGCAAGAATGCTATTGATTGAATGGCTTCGGAAGAATTCGGCGAAGGTGGACGTGTTTTGAAAGGAGGATCAGGTGATAGCTTTCGCAACGCGCTACCTCTGGGTGAGACATTTTCCGATCTTCCGGTATTGAACAGAGGGTAAAAGGAAGTAGGTGGAGGTTTTTTTGCGTTAGGTTGTGGTCTAAAATTTTAAGGTTTTGGGTGAGTTCTCGAAGGATTGGGCGCTTGGCTCAAAACCTCTGAGAAGCGTTGGGACGCGGTCGAGTTATTATTGGGGCAGTTCAATGCTGGAGTTGGGACATCTCCAAATTCCGGAAATTAGGAGAAGTTGACAGTGGAGGAGAAGTTGCGATCTGAAGTCGCAGTTGAGGAGCCCTTTTTGGAACGGAGAAACGCTTTAGCTTCGTTGTAGGAGAGGCTATGGTCAGCTGCGTATAAGCGGAAGTCCTGTTGAAATTGATATTCCAAGCAGTCTCTAGAGGTAGCCAAGAGAGAACTATTGCAGTTCACACAGTTACTCTCTGATTTTTTCATGTAGTCCTCTCACTTTGAAGGTGAATATCTCTGAGAAAACAATTTTTACAAAAGTGAAGTAAACTGCATGTAAAAGTGTATTTATTTCTGCGTTGATTACATTTTGAATGGTTGTTTTACATAAATATAGTAAGGAGCAGTAAACATTTATTTACTAAAAAACACAGAAATAATGACCTTCGAAAACATAGGTCAACTTTGAGAAACTCCTGTATTGTCAAATTCACCTTAAAAAATTTCGAATAAATTTTCATGTATTATTCAAATCCTTAAGAAAGTATATGTTTTCAAAAAAATAAAATATGTTCATAAACATAACTGTAAAATAGTTTACAAAAAAAAAATTATCTTCAATACTACTGCACCTACAAAGACGAGACAGAGTTGTGCATGTTGAAAAAAGCGAAAGTATTAATATCATATAAGTAGATATTATAAAAAAAATTTTTACAATAAATAATGAATATTTTAAAGAGCAGATCAGGTAAGGGAAAATATAAAGGCTCCTTTGTGTAATTGAGGCTGCCGCCTCTTTTCTTTAGCACTCAGCAGGGTTCCAAAACCAAGGTCGTCGCTAGTTTTTCCCGAGAAACTCCTTTTTCCTGGGATGCTGGTTTTACGTATTCTATGAAATAAATTTCAAAGATTATTTAATATCATGACAATTTTCTAAATTATAATGTTTTAAATTTTTGTAACTAATAAAGACAGACTTAAACATCACTATTCAACATCAATATTATTCTAAATTATTCTAAAAATAAAATAATTAACTACCAATTATATTTTTTTACATTATGCTTACCTATTTAATCTTCATAATCTTTTGATGATTCGCTGTTGAGAATCTTCTTCTGTATCATCATCGTCTTGAAGATTTATAACAATAGAATTCACACGTTGATGTTCATGGTACTGGTCGTAGGATTCATCCATTCTTCTTTCAATGCCTCTGTATTTATCTTCAATTTTGGTGACACAGAATCCAAAGCGTTTCGACAAAGCTCGAGAACATTGTTCATTTTAAAAGTTTTATTTTCGGTTGCAACTTTTCTCTTTACATGTGCCCAAATCAACTCGATAGGATTAAGTTCACAATGAGCAACCGGCATCCAAAGCAGTTTCACATCATCTCCTCGCATTTCCCGAGTAATCTTCTCTAATAAATAACATTTTGGATACCGGTAAGGCTTACAGAGATTCAGAAGTTCCTTTATTGTTAAAATTTCAAATGTTGCAACATCAACCGGAAGAGGAATTTTTCTTCTCTACATCCATTCAATGATGGCTGCTTTTTTCCACGCATGTGTGGGGTTTCGAAACTCTGGATCTAACATTGTATGATAAGGTGCCTGGTCGACAACTATGACAGATTTTGATGGTAATTTCCCCAAAACTTTACGAAACCATTCTTCAAAGTGGGTTTTGTTCATTTCTTGGTGGTAATCTTGAGTTCCTTTTCTTCCAATGAAGCACAGCATACAATCTTCTAAGAAGCCATCCTTACTTCCTATGTGCGAAATTATTACTCGTTGACCCGCTCCTGAAGGAATAATGAATCCTCCCTGATATTCTCCGTGATGTTGCACATGACCGCCGTAATAATCAAAATTATCGTTATTTCTTGTTGTAATGTGCTGCAGCCAACCACGTTTTCATCTTGATAGAATATATTCCAATTTTTATTTCTGTATTCTTTTACCATTCTTAAATATTCAGCTCTTTTTCCAGCTACAGTGAAGCTTTCCATAAGAACTGGGCGATTATTTAATTTTCTATATTTGAATTTCATTTCTAGCAGCAATGATCGCATCTTTGATGTAGAAAACTCTGCTAAATCAGGAACATAATTTTTCAACTGCTGATGAATGCTTCTTATGGTGGGAATTGTTTTTTTAATATAAGATTCAAAAATTATTCTCCTGATTACTCCCTGTGTGAAATCATCTATTTCAATGCGTTTGTTTGCGTTAGTAATGGGAGGTTCTGCAAAACTGCCTCCATTTTTTCGAAATTCTTTAATAACTCGTCTTATGCTGCGTTCCGAAAATCCAAAACATTAAGCTGTCCGTTTTTGAACTTTAGTAACATCGTGGCTTATACCAGAATCTTTTTCACTCTGAAAATAATTTAAAGCTTTTATTATTACTGCCTTCAGTTTCACTTCTATTCATGATTTTCTTGTTCTTTTTTCCTTACTTTCTCTCTTTAATCTAACCGTATTTAACCGCTTTGGAGTTTCTCTTTTATTTGCATTTTCATCTTCACTTTCCGTAGAGCTTTTTGTCCTTTCTGTATCTGGTGAGATGTCCATCATTTCTATATTATCATAGGAAGTTTCATTTAGTCTATTATCCTCTGAAGATCCATCAAGTGATGTACTCTCGCTGGTAGTATTAACACTTGTATTAAAACTTGTATTAACACGCGTACTTTCATGAAGTTGCTGCTGTGATGTGGGTATTAAAAGTTGAAAGTGACCATCTCTTGATTCTTCAGTTGCAACACCAGTAAGAAGTAAATGTACAATGGGTTTTGAGCGATCCTCAACGAAATATTTGCACGTAAAGTATTTATACTTCACATTTCCATCATCCGATATGCCGTCCGTAATTTGTCACAATTCTGAAGAAAACCGAAGTCATACCAGTTATCAACCACGTAATTGACAACATCACGTCGAATTCTAGAACAATTAGAATTTCCCATTGCCACAGCTAAGCACTTGAATAAGCAATCGCCTGAACCACCACAATTTTTCACCAAATATGTCACACCGTTGACTGTTATCATTTTGAAGCCAAAAGTTATTTTAGCGATGTATCCGTGAACGCGTATAATAATCACTGAATTGATGAAACTCAATTTCAATGGACTTTTAGCTAGTAAAATACTCAGTGTCTGAGCTTCAACTGGAAAGAAAATTCTGAAGAAGTTGTGAAAACTCTCTACCAGAATTTTTTTATTGCAAAAAATTTTAACATTTTTTGTACAAAATAGTACCTTAATCTTTTAAATCTGGAGAGCAATTCAACCCTTGTTCATTACCCTCATAAATTTTGTAATTTTTTCCATATATCGACTTCATAAAACTTGAACAAACATAGATCAAATTCCCAAATCATAAAACCAGCAGATTAAACGGAAAAAACGAGGGAAAAAGTGTTCAAGGATAGAATTTAATTGCGAAGGTCGCATGTCAGATAGCCAGGTAAAGTTCTCAAATGTGTGCAGGTCAACTTCCGAAACGGTACCTGACAATAACTTACAGATAAATATCATGCATTTTATAAATTTTGACAAACAAATCAATGTATATAATAATTACATGCATTGATTTGTTTGTCAGAATTGTACTTTACAAAATTGATTTCGATGATATATGTAATGATATCAGTTCTAATAGGACAGGGTGCTGACGTATTATCTCAGCGCTATACAGCCTTGAACTAAGGACACAGAAGCCACATGCTATTATACTTGAGACTCCAGGCGACTCTTTGAAGATTCCGTTAAGCTTCAATTGAACAATATCATTTACTGTGCAATTTTTAATTTAATATTTTTATATGACTGAATTATTAGAAAATTTCCATATTTTTACAAAGGACCCCGCACCAAATGTACAGAAAACAGCCTTATGTCAAAAAATTCTAAAAAAATGTTTTTCTTGTATTTTCGAACCTGCAGAAAAATGTCAGAAAGATGGACAGTTTTTAGACAAACACTTGTCAAAGTTCCGATTTTTACATGTATTTTAATGGAAAAATGCTTATTTTAACAAAATGTTTTTTTACCCAAAAACGCTATGATAGATTTGACTAAAACTTTTATATTTTGACGGTCAGGCGTATCGAATGAAAAAATTCATACCCACGAAATCAATAGAGATTTTTATTCCACTGCTATGATATGAAACGACTTTACAATAAGTAGAGGATGCGTACATAGCAAGAATATGTTTCAACTTAATAGGGAATGTTTTATCATCCCTTAAACAATGAATCTAAAATTCCCTAACATTAATAAATAAAAAAAATAGTTTTATTTTCAAATGCATGAAAGCTGCTATTTTAGGAGAGAAAATAGTCGCATACAACCCTGAAAACTTCTTAAAGCACTTTCAACCTCTCATCGGATATAAAACTCACCCAAGTTAACCCTAAATATTCTTAGAATTCAAAAAAACAAACATAATTCAAAAATCCGTCCAGTTTTTGCTGATAATAATTTCAATTGTTGCTAAAGGGGCACACATAAAGTCTTAACCCTTCAGCACATGTGGAACTCACCCCAGCAACCTCTAAATATTTTTAATAGTCAATATAACAGCCCAATTTCAAAATAAGCCACGATTTTAATAATAATTTTTTCAATTGATGCAAACAGTTCACACAAAAAGTCTCAACACCTCAATATACGTGGAACTCATCCAAGTCAAAATATGTTTAAATATTTTTAAAATTCAATAAATTCAAAAAAGTAAGAAGAATGGACAGTTTTCAGATTCGCACTTATCAAAGTTCCAATTTTTACATGTATTTTATTGGAAAAATGCTCATTTTAGTAAAATGTCTTTTTTCAAAAACCTCTATTTGTGGCTAAAACTTATATTTTGACGAAAAGACTTATCCAAACGAAAGATTTATATCGATGAACAAAAAAGATTAACGACTTTTGTTATACAGTTTGTTTTTGGGGGTGCTTTCGTACCTTAAATATCCAAGTATGGAAATCATCATTTTTAAGTAACTAAAATCACTCAGTTTTTTTATTAATCTGTGAGGATATAGGAAATCATATTAAAATAAATAGAGATTTTTTAGACGATAAAGATATGTCGGATAAGTTAGATAACATTTAACATTTCCTAAGGGATAAATCATCAAATATACTTAATATTGAATTAGCATTTACATGATTTGTAACATATTTACACTATACATATATAACGTTTGTGATGTTGCAGTTTTTGCAACACACAATAGTCGCGATTTTACGCATTTTTGTGCAAATATTAGACAATGGCACTTCGGAGGTCACAGATGCTCCATGATTTGTTCTAATTTCGATTATTATTTCTTATGTATTGAGGCTGATTCGTTTTGTTTTTGTTTGTATTATTTTTTCGGAGATCAACATCTGGAACGTCAACTCTACGGTAAAGGGTCATCGATATCTTAAGAGACATCTGAGGAGATCATGATGCCTTTTCGACTTAAGGATTTCTGAATATTATCGCCAACTCTTCCTTGTCATGATGGTCCTTCTTGTGTTGTTGCGTCATGACATCTTGACTTGATGAGAAGGACGGATTTCAAATATTGCCGCCAAACTCCATCTACTGTTACCAACTAACCCCTCATCACGACGATTCATCTTGCGTTGTTGCGTTGGATGTCCTGATTGGAGAAGGATTCGCGGTCAATCTCCAGCAATGCTAGTGAGACCTCTATAGCTAAGGCCCCTAAGTATTACATTATGTTTAAATTATGTCTTTCTGTGTAAGAATCATATTATTGCCTGATGAGCCTGAAATTCATGAATTTAGTAATACTTTTGGAGAGGAAAGACTTCGTTTCATCCATCGAATTATATATGTACTTATATAAGTGGCAAAATAGGCGAGAAATCATTTTTGTAGTCGTCAGTACTTCGCGACTAATACTCTTACGCGAAGTTACCGCATGCGTTGTCTCGACCAATGAGAATCAGGTTTCGATTCTATGTATAGAAGCGTTCGGCGTCACTCGTCCTCTTTTCGACAGTGATCTCCGAACTGCCAAGTCGCCTTCGATTTCGTTTGCTGCCGAGAAGCCTTGCTCCTTTGTTAAAGCCTTTGTTCTTTGTGAGGACGCGTCTCCAGAAAATAACCAGTTTTGAGAGTTCTTCGAGATTGTACAGCGTTTCAGCCGGTAAAG
>UCOK01017205.1:0-12917 GCA_900474325.1 Synergus umbraculus
TATATATTTTATATATTATATTATACACATTTTATATATTCTGTAAGAAACGCACCATACATAAAAAAAATTGTGTATAAATGAAACTTTCTCCGTCGTTGGTGGGTGAAACCGCATATCACTGAAGAAATGCGTGATCAGTTTGGTGCCTATGAAACTTTGTTACTGTATTTTGCAAATTTTTATGAAGAGGAATTTATTAAAATGACAAGAATGACTGTAGAGCAATTTCGAAAACTACATGAAATTTTAGCACCCAGCTTAGTGAAAAGTAGTTTCCGGCGACCGCTGCCAACGGAGCTTAGACTGGATATTATGTTGCAGTATTTGAAGTATTTATGATTAATTTTATGTAAAAAATCTCCTATATACAGTTATTTTTTTTAAATATAAATGTCCTACTCTTTGATTTCTTTCAGATATTTTTGTGCCTAGTTCTAAACTAAATATTTGATTTCTTCATTTTACTTAACAAATATATTATAATTGGAACTTTTACCCTCTGTATAATTAATCAATTTTTAACTAGAATTATGTGCTCCTAGTAAGAAAATATCTATTTCAAATCGTTTTTAATTAAAAGGAAAATATTTAATTTTGAAGATAGATTTTGAATTCTTCGTTTTATGTAAAAAGTATCGAAACTAAATATTTTTTCGCTCTGTACGCAGTCTTTTATTTGAATAAAGATTAGTGCTACAGAGCGAAAAAAAATTTATTTATAATTTTCGTCGAGTAAAATAGAGAATAGAATTTTGACCTTAAAACTTGGGTCCAACGCCATTAAAAAAATGCGAGAACTGAATTTTGAAGTTAGATATCAAAGTAAACAGTCGGTTTTTAAATGAAAATTATATAGTTCTGCACATAATTCAAATTTATAATTTTGCAGTTACCTCGCCCACGGTGAGAGTAATCGAACCACAAGCTATTTTTTTTGCATAGGTACTAGCACCACCTACGCAATCATTTCTGAGGTATGCCCACTGATATGGAATCTTTTATCACCAACTTATTTACGTTGGAAAACTTCGCCTGCTGAATGGATAGTTGTCGCTCAAGGTTTTAGAGTCAGATGGAATTTCCCTAATGTGATCGGTGCCATCGATGGAAAAGAGATCCGAATGAAGGCGCCTCCTCATTCAGGTAGCCTTTTCTACCACTATAAAAAATTTTATAGTTTTAAACTACTGGCAATATGCGATGCATATTATCGATTCACGTGGGTGGACATTAGAGCATACGGTAAGCTACTTACATGTTATATGTAGTCAGAGGAAGTTGGGTGCAGTTGAAAAAGGAAAATTTTTGAAATAATGAATTAAACACTTTTCCTCTTTTCCGTAAATATTTTTTCGTTTATTAACACTTAAGTGAGACCGTTTATATTATTGCAGGTTCTGTGAGTGATGAATCTGCCTTTCAGAAGACTGATCTGTATCAGGCTTTGGAAAATTCTCAAGCTGGCCTTCCTGACAATGGTGTTCTACCTCAAACAAATATTCAATTGCCGTATTTTCTGATTGGAGATCCAATTTTTACATCTGCACTATACATGGTTAAACCTTACACCAGGAACGAACGTCTTACAGAAAGAGAAAAGAACTTTAACTATAGGTAAATGATTCTTCAAATTTTTATATATAGAATGAGGATCCGAACGCAATTAATGAGATCTCATTAATCTGATTAAATTTCGAAATTTGTTATTTCGACCCCTTATTAAAATTAATACATTACAACTCTTTTTCAACGAGTTTCCAGAACTTTTTCAACTTATTACTTATGTTCAAATAGTAAGATGAAGTGTAAAAATGCAGTTTAATTTCAATTGAATGTTTTCATACCAATTAATATTCCTTAATAATTATTGAATTCCAGATTATCTAGGGTCCGTAACTGCATAGAGGATGCTTTGGGATCCTTAGTACAAGGTGGCAAATTTTGGACAGGCGTTTAGGCTTTAATTTGGATACGTCCGTCAATATTGTGCAAACATTAGTTTGCCTGCACAATTATATCATCGAGGGTGAACTAATAACAAATTCCAGGCGATACGGTGTTCCTGTTGCTAGTGAAAACAGGAGGAGTCAAGACGAGGGCGCAATGTATAATGAGGATGAAATTGACGTTCCTGAAGACGGTGTTAGATTACGCGACATATTGGCGGACTATTTCACCTCACCACACGGTGAACTTAGGTGAATGGAATCTCGAATCTTAATTTTAAGATGCCGAAGACTGTACAGGTGAGGTATATACAACTTCCAAATTAAATGATTTATGTAATTCCAGATTTTATTTTCAGATTTCTTATAATTTCTCAAATCTCTCAGCAAAGTGAAACTTCCTCCAGGTTTGGTTCGAGGAAATCTTCTTTCGCGGTCGAAGACGACTCTCTTCAATCTTGCGATTGGTTCACCATCACCACTAGAGCCCTCTATTTTGATCTGAATTATATAAAATTAAAAAAAAAGTGTATGCCTTCTTCATCTGATGAGTTGAAAAACTCGTCCTCAGTGGAAGAGTTACTTTCCAGTGGCACGTCTTGTACAAGGCCTTTTGTACATGAGTTACTGGGCAAATAACATAATTTGTAGTTTTCGTTTGTTATCGTGAAATTAAAAGAATTTCTAAACGTTTCTGGAATCTTTTAGAGGTTTTCAAGAATTTTAAAAGATTTCAAGAGACAGAAAAACACTTGTCTCATTTTGAGACAAAGATTTTTAACTGTGATATTTTTATAAGGTTTAAAATATTTTTAAGTTTGTTAGGTAATTTTATTGAGGGATTTCAAAACAATTTCTGTATATGTATATATATGATTTTTAAAATATTTTTGTAGAATTTTTAAGGGCGTTGGACCCAAGTGTTAAGCTCAAAATTCAATTCTCCATTTTACTCAACGCAAATTATAGCTAAATATTTTTTTGCTTTGTAGCGCTAATCTTTATTCAAATATAAGTCTGCGTACAGAGAGAAAAAATATTTAATTTCGATACTTTTTCCATAAAGCGAAGAATTCAAAATCTCACTTAAAAATTTAATATTTTCATTTTTCTTAAAAAATATTTCAAATTGATATTTTCTCGCTCTGTACGCATAATTATAGTTAAAAATAGATTAATTTTAAAGAAGGAAAACATTCCAAATTTAATATTTTTTGAGTAAAATGAAGAAATCGAATTTTCAGATTAGAACTTGACTCAACACCCTTAAAGATTTCATGAAATTTTATAAAACTAAAGATTTTAAGAGATTTTAAATGTTAAGAAATTCCAAGCGCTTTTTAAAAATTTTTAGTTAAGAGATTCTTTTGCATTTTAACCTGGGTTTCAAGTAGTTGTAACGTTCTGATTTTCCCTGAAAGATCTTATAACTTATAATTATCTTATCGAATGCTTCAGTCGAGCCAGGGTCAGGTTTTAAAGATAATTAATGAAAATCGAACAACTTTGTTTTTTTGTAAACTATAACAATGAGTATTTATTCTCTCCGATTTACATATCTAACTGAGTGAATTTAAATAAATAACAAAAGAATGAAATAAGAATATGTGTGGTTGATTTTGTTGTCTGTGAGAGTTGAATGAAAGTGTCTGGAGTTGAATGAGTTTGTCTGAACGAAGGCGGAAAGTGACTATTCGTCCTGTAATCATAGATTTTACGGATTTGCTAGACAAAGTACAAATTGACAGATTCGTGAACGAATTAGACATTTGGGCGATTTTTCAGAATACAATATTTAACGCTTCAGTTCTCTTACTTCAGCGGTTTTTACGGTACGGAGAGAAGGGAGGACTGATAGGAAAAATAATGTAAGTTTCGGATGTATAAATCTCCAATGCGTTTTGTAGATAATATTTGTAAGTGCTCCTACTAAATATTATCTGTCGGTTTAATTTGTCACTCACAGATGCGCCTGTTGAGTGTAAATTAATTTCCATCGCTTTGCAATTTATTAAACAGGATTTACAGGTAAAGGATGTGAAAGTTACGTGATAGAGAAATATTCTCGGGTGAAAAATATTAATAATAGATGCTCCTATTTATTAATATTTTAGCCTGGATTTTTACAGCCTTATGGCCAAAATACACGCTCGCCGAAGTGTCGAAACGTTTCCGTGTTTACAGAAGAGTAAAAGAGATGGAGAGTACTTATTGTCCAATTTTTCATGCTCTATCTCTTTTACTCTTATGTAAACGCGGAAACGTTTCGATACTTCGGCGAGCGTGTATTTTGGCTATTAGGCGATCCTATTGACTATAGAAATCGTACACCTTTCGAACGAGAGAGAGGGAAAGAGCGGAGAAACGGTGAACGGATAAAGAAGAAGTTACGTTTAAGAAATGTCAAGCATAGTAGCTCATATAGCATGACATTTCTCTTACATGAGAATTAACAACGACAGGTGCGCCTGAGCGTTGGCAATTCTTCATACAAAAGAGTACGGAAATCGACAAGGATAGATGCGCCTATGCCTTGGGATTTCGCCGGTGCTTTGCCTACCACAGATGCTCCTGTCGGTCGGAAAAGTACGTGAGTTTTCGCCAGGTGGGAGCTCTCCGATGTGCTCGGTGAGTCTCGCCCAGCTAGACTGCTGAATTGTTCTCCCGTGGGCGGTTTTATGGAACCTGTCTGGCGAGCAGACGGCTTGGAGAGGGGGTAGAGTGGGGACGATTGTTATGTAACGAGAGTCTAATGAAGAGTGTACATGCGGTACGCATACGTGTGTAACCTCTCGTTACATAGTGATGCACCTCAAGACAAGAAAATATGTTTTTCTTGGTTTACTCGAGAATTCTTGCTTTTCTTTAACATATCTTTTAAGTAACCATGGTAACATATATATTAGCGAGACTTTTGAGACATTTCGTGAAACCACTTTTTACATTCTTATCAAAAAGGATGTATTAGATTTGTGTAAAATTTGACCCCCTCAGTTTTCATCAAATGTCCACGTTTTAGGACCCCCTGAACCCGAAAAACATGTTTTTAAGAATATGTCTGTCTGTGTGTCTGTAGATTTTTAGTTTGTGAGCACGATAACTTTCGAAAGAATTGACCGATTGGATTGTCCTTTGGTATACTCTTTTAGTGTCCTAAAATGAAGGTCAAGTTCGTTGGCCAGCCATTTTGGATAAAAATTTAAAAAGTTGGAGCATTTTGAAAATTTTTGAAACCACTTTTTTTTTAATTTAAAAATTAAATAAAAATAGGTGCAAGCGCGCAAGCGTTCCGAACACGGAGCGCGAAGCGCGACGTGTGTATGAGAATGTGCCCGCGTAAGCGGGCAGATTTTTTAAGATAGGATCAGTAGGATATCAGTGTCAATCAGTGTTTATTTCTCGCCTAAAAGTTTGATTTTGTATATTCCGTGTATTCTCAATCAGTAAAATATGGAAAATGAAAATGATGATGTTAATCATAAATTAATTCGTTTGGTACGCAAGCATCCAATTATCTATGATAAAACTTTAAACCAATACAGGGACAATATCAAGAAAAAACAATCTTGCACGGAAAAAAATTTGTTACAGTTACTGCCCCTGTAGATACAACTGCTGCGTTTAACGTGGGATAGCTGTTGCTCTCTGTATGAGTGCAGCAACTGTCCGTTTGCGGGGCAGTTACTGCACCTTGAGGGATAGCAGTTGCGTTTTTCGAAGGAGCGCAACGCTCTCTCTGCCAAAAGACAGTAACTACTCCACAAAAAGTACAGTTGCTAACCTAAAATAGCGCAACAGTCGTCCTTTATTGTGGTGCAGCAGCAGCACTAGAGGTAGTGCAGCAACTGTACCAAATTTTTTTACGTGTGGAATACCATCTTTAGCGATTTAAAAAAAGAAACACAGGCTGTAATGTTACAGGTATGCTATATACCTAGATATAAGATATATACCAGGTGTATAAGCTTAAATCCGCTGTTTGCTCAGAGATGGTGGTAGTGAACATATTTATCAACAATAGAAACGTCATGCTTTTTTTTGTGTTCGACACCTGTCTACATAAATCAGTGCACATAGTCAGTTTTTTTATACAATAACATAAATTTTTCCTTGAGTAACCATGTCTAGTTTTGTGCCAGAAAAGGAGCATTTGCGGGAAGCTCTACTTTTTTGCTTCAATTTGAAGAAATCGGCTGCCGAATCACATCGAATGCTTGTGGAGGCCTATGGTGACAGTGCTTTATCGGAAACAACTTGCAGAGACTGGTTTCGTCGGTTCAAAGAAGGTCATTTTGACTTGAGTGACAAGAAGCGTGAAAATCGGCCCAAAAAAGTTGAGGACCATGAATTACAGGCTCTTTTGGATGAGGACGATACACAAACACAAAAAATGCTTGCCGAACAGTTAGGTGTTACTCAACCGGCCATTTCCATGCGTTTACATGCCATGGGAAAAATCCAAAAAATGGGAAAATGGGTACCCCATGAACTGAACGATAGGTAGATGGAGCGACGCCAAAACACATGTGAAATCTTGCTTGCTAGGCACAAAAGAAAGTCGTTTCTGCATCGTGTGGTGACTGGAGACGAAAAGTGGATTTATTTTGAGAATCCGAAACGAAGAAAATCGTGGGTCGATCCCGGACAACCATCAACTTCTTTCTCTAGACCTAATCGCTTTGGACGCAAGACGATGCTGTGCGTTTGGTGGGATCAGCAGGGTGTCGTCTACTATGAGCTATTGAAACCTGGTGAAACTGTCGATGCTCACCGCTACCACCAACAACTAATCAAATTGCGCCGTGCTTTGCGTGAAAAAAGGCCGGATTATGAAGAAAGACATGAGAAGCTGATTTTTCTTCACGACATCGCCTCATCGCACACGTCAAAAATGGTCCAAAACTACTTGAAAACACTCAACTGGGAGGTGCTACCTCATCCCGCTTATTCACCAGACCTGGCCCCTTCTGATTACCACCTGTTTTCGTCGATGGGTCACGCGCTCGCTGAACAACACTTCGATTCGTACGAGGACGTCGGAAAATGACTTGACGAGTGGTTTGCATCGAAAGATAAAGACTTTTTTTGGCGTGGTATACACAAATTGCCCGAGAGATGGGGAAAATGTATAGCAAGCGAGGGAAAATACTTTGAATAAAGTTTATTTTATTTTCTGCAAAAAAAAACTTTCTTTTGCCTAAAAAGCAGCGGATTTAAGCTTACACACCTGGTATTATCATCATCAATTCGATTTCAAATATTAGTATCAGTGGACAGGGAAACAATATTGAATTATATAGTATTTGAAAGTTAAATAATAAAAAGTAAAGCGATTTTAACTACACAATTTATTAAATTTAATATTATTAGGATTATATAAGTATTGAGTATTGACAGCAATGATTCACTACTAGAAATTTAAAAAAATAGTAAAACTATTGAAAAGGAATTTCTTTCAGTTAAACAGGCCGTAAACCGATGGAAACAGCTGAAAGCTAAATTAGTGAAACACCGAGCACAACTGAAAAAATATATTATATCCGGATCTGCGCAACAACCACCTGCGAAACCCTGGGCATATTACAGTGAAATGAGTTTTCGAGTGAAGGACTGCTCCAACGCGAGTAAGTATTACTTACGTGTAGTATTAGGGTCCTCATAAAATCTTTTTTTTTTGTGTACATTTTTTAATTGAAAACTCCTTTATTTTGTGAGAAAATAATGATCTGCTATTTTTTAAACATTTTTAAACCAATATTTGGAACTCGCTATGGAGATTAGAATGACGAACATTCAAAAGTTTTAAGGTTTTTAAATTTTCATTTTTTCAATTATAATTCTTACATTTTCATACTTAAATATTTTAACAATGATTACAATTTCGTCATTTTAGTTAACAAATATATTTTAATTGGAACTTTTACCCTCTGTATAATTAATCAAATTTTAACTAGAATTATATGCACAGAGCAAAAAAATATCTATTTCAAATAGTTTTTAATTAAAATGAAAATATTTAATTTTGAAGTTAGATTTAGAATTCTTCGTTTTATGCAAAAAGTATCGAAACTAAATATTTTTTCGCTCTGTATGCAGTCTTAAATTTGAAAAAAGATAAACGCTATAGAGCAAAAAAAAATTTATTTATAATTTTTGTTGAGTGAAGCGGAAAATGGAATTTTGAGCTTAAAACTTATTGGATCCAACGCCCTTAAAAAAATAAGATTTCACGAGGCATCCTAGTACAGTATGTATATCCTGGCTGTATCGTTAAGTATCGCGAAAAAAAAAAATAAATAGATAAACTGATTTTAATATTCAATTTTCTCTTATTTGCTGTAGAACAATGAGTAACTTCCCAGTAACTCATGTACTGGAAAGTAACTCTTCCACTGAGGACAAGTCTGTCGACTCATCATATGAAGAAGGTATACAATTTTTTTTAAATTTTATATAAACTACATAAACTCTATAGAGAATAATTTAACAGTCCCAGCAAGACAACAAACAAAAAAATATAAGTTATGTTATTTATTTACCATTGCTTTTATCATTTGAATATTAAGAACTTGAAAATTATAATTATGGTTATATATCATTATATTATTATTATTATTATATGGTTTGTATATACGTTTATAAAAATTTTTCTCTAAATTTTCCTTCTTTTTATTTACTCTCATATATTTTGAAATAAATAAATAGAAATAGAATCGAAATAGAAATAAATATCCTCTCAAATGTTGTATATAGTAAAAACTCGTTATTGCAGACAATATTCTGCAATACTTTCCAATCGACGAGGAAGAGGATGAGACAGTCAGCGCCAAAGGTACAGAAAACGATGATGTTGAAAATTGTTTCAATACCTCGCTGACAACACAAATGCCTAATTTCGTGAACGAGCAGCTGCTAGTCTTAAGAGACGCATGGGAAAAAGTTCCTGATAAAAAGAAAAAGAATTGCTATTTCGCACTGAAAGCATTAATAACCCGAAGAGGGTCTTAAATTTTTCTTATTAATTTTGTTCGCAGAATAGGTTTGTAAAAAAAATAAAGAAAGTTTTCGCAGTATTTATTACCATTTTTATTAGTACCTGCCAATTGATAATTATTCTACATTCAGCCTTATCAATGGATTGTACATACACTCATGAAATTGTAATACAGAACGATAGATTTTATATGCGACATTACGAGACTCGATATCAGATTTATCTGTAAAGCAATAAAAAAGGTATAAGAATTGTTTAAGCAGCGAAACTGTCTTCATGCGAAAATGATATCCTAAGGCGATGTGTTCACCCGAATTCAGAAATTTATTGATCTGAATAAAAAGCAAATTTGGAAATAAGATTCAAAATATCTAATCTGTATAAATAAATAACTTGCACGAAAATTTTGCTCGTTTGGACAGCAGAAAGGCTAGAATAAATTGAAACCAGAGTATCTTCAACATAGTTTTCATTTTGGTCCTCAAATGAGAGAGAAGTCTCGCTTTTAGGGTCGTTTATATCTTGGAATGTTTCGTAGTAATCTTGATTAGTACTTGGTTCTGAATTTTTATCAGAGTTGATATACTCATGAGCTTTATTATGAGATTTTCCTGCCAGGAGAAGACCCTTTGACTGAGAGATTTAATCGTAATCTGAAGACGCGTAAACTTTTGGCCAATGGTAAACCTGAAATACGGAAAGAAATTAATTTCAGAATCATTTATAACATAACAAGAAACAATAATCTTTATACCTATAATTGTTGGAATAATCGAAGGCACTTGATTAAATAATTCCTCATTATTTCAGGAAGGCAAAGCGTGCAATTAATATCATTGGAAAATAGTCCAACATTTTTTTGTTGAAACTGATACGATCCCCTTACTCCGTAAAGGGGTAAAGATGGGGAATGTATCGTAGAGTCTACGTTTAAAGTTTAGCTCTGAGAAGAGCTGATGGGATGTGATTGATTCCTATTAGGAAGCTAGATGAACGTTCCGCCGGGCCTGTAACTTATACTTTTATTTAATTGTTCCTTGGAAAGAGACACTCCTGCAATAAGAGGGAAAAAGGAATAAGTATAATAAATGTATAATACCTCATTATCTTCATTCTCGTTCGATGGATTAGGAGAGCATTCGCGCAATCGTTTATCACGCCGATATCTATAAGTGGATTCTAGAATGCTTGACACATCATCTTGAAGTAAATATCTTTTGTAAGGTCCTCTCTTACTATTCATTATATAGCACTCTTTGTAAATTTCACAAAAATACCGGAAAACTACGCGATATTGTTGAAATGTCGACAACGACGCAATGACGGTTATGCCAGTCTAATAATACTCTAAAATTTTAGTACAGAATTGGTGCAACCGTACTCGCGACTTTACTTGTGATTGGTTTACAATCGTGCTTAGCAACCACCATAAAGCAGATTTCAAATAAAGAAAGGTGGAAATTGTGTGAAAAATTGTCTTTGATGATTATTGCCGGTAAAAAATTATCAATATAAAAAAATCACGGTGTTTATTTTAAATCATTTCTATTCAGTAATGAAATGAAGTTTAAAAAGAAAATTAGCACAGAAGAGAAACAGCTCAAAGCGAAAGCACTTCGAGACAGAGTTAGGAAGTATCGCCAAAGAATAATGGAAAATCTAGAGAAAAGAGAAGAACTCAAACATAAACGTCATCTACAGTATATGTAGGCTAAACTAGGGGTGCTATTGTGAGCACTTTCTCATCACACCTTGCGCTTCATTTTTTTCGTTTCGCGCGCTTGCATCGCTGCTATATACATTTTTGTCAATTACTTTATCTTTACATTAATAAGAAAACTATTTTACTTAAGGGCATGTAATACTTTACCCTAGGTGCAAATTAGTTATACCAATTATACATTTATAATAATAAATATTTTTAGCTAATAAGAGTGAATAAGTCTATATAAGTGAAAACTCTATATAAGGCGAAGGTTTATTGATTCTTATTTACTAAAAATATTTATTTTTATGAATGTATAATTGGTATAACTAATTTG
This sequence comes from Synergus umbraculus, assembly GCA_900474325.1. Taxonomy (NCBI): domain Eukaryota; kingdom Metazoa; phylum Arthropoda; class Insecta; order Hymenoptera; family Cynipidae; genus Synergus; species Synergus umbraculus. The sequence continues at coordinate 10,986 of UCOK01017205.1, forward strand.
CTCTTATGGTAAAGTATCACATACCCTTAAGGTTCTATTGACCTTAAGGCGGTTGGAGCAACGGACAAAATGTTCTTTTTTTTACTTAAGATTTTAAGGCCACAAAAAATAAACGGATTTAAATGCCGTTTGGCAGGGAAGTCTTTCTCGATGTGAAAAACGAGAGTTAGTATCTGTTTTTCGAAAAAAATAATTTATTTGGCTAAAATGGTAAAGTTTCGGCTAACCTAACCTAAAACCTAAGCCGAGCCGAAACTTTTCCATTTTAACCAAATAAATTATTTTTTCAAAAAAACAGATACTAACCCCCATTTTTCACATCGAGAAACACGTCCCTGCCAAACGTCACTTAAATCCGTATATTTTTTGCGAACTTAAAATCTAATGTAAAGAACACAAATTGTTCGTTTTATTTAAATCAATTAATACATTAAATTGGACTCTTCGGTCCTTATTGTTAGTAGGAATAATAAAACGCCTCTTAGGCTACAATCAAATCACCACACAGGCCTTTAAGTTTCAATCACCACACAGGCATCACGCTACTCGAATATCTATCTTTTTGCTTCGTATTCTCAAACACATCTCACTCTCGGCTCTCGCATATCGTACAACGCGACTTAGTACGGCACTGCTGCCAACCCAACGCTAGGGTCCCTAAACATAGAACTTAAGTAACTAGTAATTATAGTATTTCTAATACTCGACCATCCTGACCTTAGCTTGGTTTCCAAGCTAATCAAATAAAATTTTACATATTATATCTCGCAGGTTTCATTCTAATTCGTGAACTTCGTCGTACAGTTTCACTTTGATTTGAAGAAGTTTTCGCCTTTACATTTTGATTTGATATCGTAGCATTCTTCGTCACATTTTTCCTTTCTTTCGCATACATCTGTACATCATTTTCCGAGTTTGAGTCTACATCAGTTACAGAGTTTGATTTCGAAGATACATCACATTTAACAACTTCGCCTTCATCGGTTTCGCTATCAATCACACTGCCGTTATCGCTCTCACTCTCATCGTCGTGACCTTTCCAAATCCGCAATTGACTCACGTGTGCTGTAGTTCTACTTTGTAATTTCCCCTTTGGAAGTAAACTCTCTACCCTATATGTATAAGATGGAAGACACTCGGTTATAACCAACGGACCTTTAAATCGTGCCTGTAACTTTGTCGACTGACCTGTTGCAGTCGCATCTCTTTTCATTACAACAATGTCTCCAATTTGATACTTAACATTCTTTATGCGGGATCTATCATATCTACCTTTCGCTTTCTTCTGTTCAACTTCTATTTTTCGTCTAACTTCCTCGCGAAGCTCTTCTGGGATTCTATAATTTTCGCAATTTTCAGTTAACTGTCTCGCAAACCCATCTTGAAATCTTGGTATATACCCATATAACATTTCGAAAGGCGTTCGTCCAGTTGTTTTACAAACAGAAGAATTAAGATCGCGTTCTAATTTCTTAATACTTAAATCCCAATGATAACCTTCAGTATCAGTCAAGCTAGTCATTAAAGCTGGAAGAATCGTCCTATTTAGCCGCTCAACCTGACCGTTCGCTTGAGGGTGTCGACTGGAATTAAGCGTATGTTTAATTCCGTTACGACTACAAAAATTCTCAAAAATCTTTGCCGTAAATGCCGTTCCTCGATCTGTGATAAATCGTTTCGGCGCTCCAAACCGTTCTACCAAATTTTCCAATTTCTTAACTACAGTGGAAGCTTTCGTATCTCGCACCGCATATAAATGAACGAATTTAGTCAAATTACAGATCGCCGCTAAAATATATTTATTCCCTTTCGTTGACGTCACAAAAGGTCCGAGATGATCTATGTTAATTATTTCAAAGGGTCGAGATCCAGGGGGAATGGGATGGAGCTCGCCTGCTTGCTTCCCTGATTTTCCCTTGGCAAATAAGCATT
>UCOK01017206.1:0-13269 GCA_900474325.1 Synergus umbraculus
TTTTGGGACACGTTATCAGCTCCTGGAGTTTTGGAGTCTTCATAGTACAAAGATTCCAAGGTAAGATAAAATTCGAAAAATTGTCAATATTTTCGTTGATTCGACGAAATAGTTACATTATATTGTGTATATTATATTATATATATTTCCAATCAAATACTATGTAATTTTTAACTTGTAAACATCTTAAACTTAATTATAATAATAAAATTTCTTAATTTATTAAAATTTATTAATTTATTAATTTTCCTGAAAAATTAAAAAAAAAATTGAATATCACTGATACTCAGGTATAGTATTTCAGATACTGTACTGTAAAACCATGGGATATTCGTATTTAGTATCTAAGATACTCACGCATAATATCTTGGATACTCATTTTGAGTATCTCTCTTTGATAATATACAGATACTAAATTTGAGTATCTAGATAGCTGTCCTATATTTAAGTCGCAAAGATACTCAGTCATAATATCCAGATACTACCGTTATTGAGTATCCATTTTTCTCTGTGTAATTAGTGAGCCTTACTAAATGAATTAGTAAACGGAGAAAAATGGAAGTCAACGGTTTAGTAACATTTACACAAATTCTGTAAACAAAACTTTTATTATAAGACGGAGTCCAAAAATACGGTAATCATTCCTATACAGATCAGTAAAAAAAATGGATATTCAACGGTAGTATCTGGATATTATGACTGAGTATCTTTGCGACTTAACTATGGGACAGCTATCTAGATACTCAAATTTAGTATCTGCATGTTATCAAAGAGAGATACTCAAAATGAGAATCCAAGATATTATGCGTGAGTATCTTAGGTACTAAATACGAATATCCCATGGTTTTACAGTACAGTATCTGAAATACTATACCTGAGTATCAGTGATATTCAAATTTTTTTTTTAATTTTTCAGGAAAATTAATAAATTAACAAATTTTAATAAATTAAGAAATTTTATTATTATAATTAAGTTTAAGATGTTTACAAGTTAAAAATTACTTAGTATTTGATTGGAAATACATATAATATAATATACACAATATAATGTAACTATTTCGTCGAATCAACGAAAATATTGACAATTTTTCGAATTTTACCTTACCTTGGAATCTTTGTACTATGAAGTCTTCAAAACTCCAGGAGCTGATAACGTGTCCCAAAAAGCGGTAGGCTGCTCCATTTTTCTGCACAAAACATGTGAAAATGTAAAATTGAAAAAAGGGAAAAAATTTTGGCAATTATGAATCCTGCATAATTTAGGTTATGTTTGTTTTTACATACCATGCTTTCTTTAAATTTTGGCAAGAAATTTAAAGTCTAATTTTATAGTTAGTTATTGTTAGTTATTAAAATATAAGAAATTATATATACTTACACAATTTCAATAAAATAACACTGTAATATACATATATGTAACACAGTTTGACGCCGCGTTGTTGACAGTCGGTGATCACCTCGAATTATACATAAGCGCATGCGCGCAATAAAATGAGTATCTACAGATATTGCGGTTGAGTATACAAATTTGAATATCTAGTGATACTAAACGACAGTATCTTCTATTTTTAATAGATACTATTTGGTAATATCTAGATATTGTACCACAGTATCTTGCATTTGAATATCTACATTTGAGTATCCATTTTTGTCGGTGTAGAGTAGAGTAAAAGTCTCGTTCCGATACATCTTATACCACTTTATAGCGGTATCATTATAGACATAATTCGACCTTATATTTTAAACAATTTTTTTTTTCATAAACTGCGAGGTGTGATTAGATGTTTAATGCAAGTTTACTAGGAAATGAAACAATAACAGTAGATGTTGCAGCATCCAACCAGTACACGGTCTAATACGAAGAGACGTGAGGTAAATTAGGAAATTACAGGTTGTTTACAATGTTACTTAATTAGCCTAGATACAGACCTTCCGGCTGTTTACAGTCAAGTTCGCCGTGAATATGCATAAGGAACGCCATATCGGAAACTTACGAACATTGCGAACTATGTATGTTGAACCTACACACACTACCCAGGCATAACATCTGAAGCTCGATGGAAAATTATAGAGTTTGTGCCATCAGTACTTTAATACAGCGAAATAAAAGAGGTATACATTATTATGAAAATTACAAAATTTTATGAATGCAAAAACAGATGGTTGTCGCACACATTTAACGAAACTAATAACAAATTAAAAAATTTTTATTACGAATGATATAACATAATTCACTTATATTATTAATCACTCTAAATCCAGCCATAAGGCATAAAAAGCATAAAACCACGAAACCATGAAAACACGAAGAGAACCAGTATATAGGTTTCGCAAAATCGTAAAAAATCTCATGAAATTTTCTGTGGGATACAAACTATGTGAAATTACCCCGTGGTATCGGGGTCAGTTGGCGAAATAGGTCACTGAGGCAATAACAGTTAAATAAGCACCATGTCCGGGTAGTAATATTTTACACAGGACGATAATATAACGAGCAAAGAAGCGGTGTAGATGTCACGTCCAGCCGATAAAACAAGCAAACTCCTCTACTGCAATTTGCAATATCTAGTTCTCTCTATACTAGCTGCCATACTCCTCCCTTAGTTATTTCATTTTCCGTTTATTTGCATTTTCGCAAAAGTAAAAAACGTCATAAGCGAATTCCCCTTGCTGGACGAATGATCCTTAATATAAAATTGTATAATTTCACATTTTAGCAAAGGTATGCACTTTATTTTAGAGCAAGCGATGAACAATCCTATAACCTGTGCATTTGTGTAATGTACATGGCAGGGTGAACGTGTTTAAATAACGAATGTATGCACGCTCATCGTGAACGTGCAAGCGAGTTCTTTACGAGCTCAAAATTTACATTCTGCTTTACGTTATATCAATATCATGCACGCGCGAAATGAAAATGATTCAGGATCCAAATTCAGGCTATTACTTTGCAATGTAATTAAAATTATAATTAAAAAGTATGCTCGTTCAAAAGCTTCTGTTAAACAGTGTAATAACGATTTTATAATTAATATAAAATCTAATTGAGATATTTCCAGTACACTGATATTTTATGCAAACTACAGGAATATATAAATTATTATTATTATTAATATTATTATTATTAATCATCTTTCTATATTTTCGACGAATTTTTTCATTTATAATATAGTATTAATAGAGAAAAATATATATATATAGTTGGTCCGAATAATTTTATTTGTAAAGTACCAACTTTTTTATAAAAATGCGATTAATAGATGTATAAATAATTAATATATTAATTTTATTGATTGTATTTAGATTAAGTAAAAAAAGAAAGTATGGAAAACGACTGTACTGTACTGCCCTCAAATATATAGGAGGAAGCTCGTACCCAGTATCGATTCTCTCAATAGGTAAGCTGAACCTTCGCTCTTTTATGTTCAATGGGTAAAAAGTATTTATTTTCTTAGTAAAATAACTAATCGAAAAATCTTAAAAATAAAATAGTTATTATAGGAAGATTGCATGTTATTATGATTATATTATAAACATAAATAAAAATGATTAAAAAACCTCATAAATTGACATGTGTGAAAAAAGTTTTTTATAAAAAAAAGTCGTACGGGTTTTTACATCAGCAGGTGGTAGTTTTCCTACGTAAGATTTAGTAGTTTATAGATCATAACATATTTTATATTAGCATCTACTGATCCCTTTTACGTTCATTTTTTACATTTATAGTTTTCAACTACACTGTTAGAAATATATTGAAAATTCAACCATTTTTCATTTACTACGATTGAAAATTCAACTACTTTTGATTGAATATTCATTCAGCTACGGTAATTGTAAAAAACTTCAACTAAAGTAATTCAAGTTTTTTTTTACAGTGTAAACTCTATAAATCTGAATTAGTGCGAAAAATAAGTAACTAATTTAATTTAGTAAAAAATTCTACTAATTTTTAGTTATTTTTAACTAAAACTTTAGTGAAAAGTTGAAAACTGCGAATTGAAATAGTGAAATACAACTAATAATTAGTAAAAATTTTCACTAAAGTAAATTAGTGACTCACTTTTCACTATTTCTGATTTAGAGAGAAGTCTTTCAGAAATGTTAAAAATGTAATTAATTATTTAAATTTAAATAGAATAAATTACTGTATTTTGTTGTAAATTTTCTTAAAACTTTCTTTGTTATACAAAACTTCTTTCAGCAGAGAGCTTTCATTTTAAATTTCCACTCCTTTTAACCATATTTTATTACATTATATCTCCATAGCAGAGATTTTGAATTCTAATTCTTTGAATAAACTATATTATATTATCAATTTAGAGCCGTAAAATACGTCACTAAAATTTACATTTTCTAACCTTATATGACCGGAAGTGAAATGTGTCCTTTAAAGGTCGACCTATCAGATTCTCTTAAATGTCCAGGACAGGACATTTTAATTTTCGCTAAAACATTTCAAGGGAGTGGTTGACTCTATTATCTTTCTAATGAACTTGTGAGTCCTAAAATATAAAACACATTTCTACAAGTGACATAGAATTTTTATACATATATAGGCTTTCATATTTTAAAGGAAAAAGATCTCTTTTCCCACTCCTTTTTTTTCAATTTTCCTACCTTCTCCATTTTTTCGGCCAGAATTAAAAATCTGATTGCCGGTCGCGGCCCACTTGGGCCTTGTATTTTATCCCTAGTTTTGGGCCAGGTTTGGAAATTTTTACACGGATCGCATATAATAGAAAATAAAAATAAATTTAATATGAAATATCTAAAGTATCCATAAGCCTTAGCCCAAAATAATATGCTCCAGCATATCTCTATTTTCGTTAAATTTAAATACGCCTACTGAGATATTTATGTAAAAAGACGCAAATCTTATTCTTTTAAATCGTCCATGAAAGACGAGTCACTATTCCAAGATGTTTAAGCTCTAGCTGGTGACGAGGGATATGGAAGCTGAACCCTCTTTATTCACCTAGATCGCACTGTCGATCAACTACCCAATGAGTCGGAAGAGATTCGAGAGTAAATTTCCTATAAAGGACAAAATATATAATGTGTATTCAACTATTTATTTCAGTGTGACATTGAAATATTAATATTACTTTTCAAATCGATAATTTAAGATTCTTATACAATATACATACATTCCTTGGATTGTATATTCAATATTTTGAAAATGTTTCACTTTTTACTCTCTCCATCCGAGTTAGTAAAATCTTACTAATTAATAATATTTTTTTACTAATTCAATTAGAAATAAAATCGAAATAAACATTGAGAAACTCTGTGTTTACTTTTACTATTTAAATAGTAAAAATTACTATTGAAATAATAAAATTTATTATTTTCTGTATTAAAATGTCTCAATTTTGGAATTTTCCCCTACTTGCTATCGATATTAGTAATTTTTCTAACTTAGAGTTTCTCAGTGAATGTATTAGTAACTCAATAATAAATGAATTAGTAACACTAATATTAACTAAAGAAAATAGTATAAAATACTTAGTAAAGTAATTAGACATTCGCTAATTACCAATCTAAACAATAATTTAAAAATAATTAAAGTAAATAAGATTATATATGAATTATGTCTTTATTTACATCAAGATATGATATTCAGACTACTTTTGGTGAAAATGTTTAGATTTTGAAACATCCTCTTTTCGTGGTGAAAGATCCTCATTTTGTTGTGTAACATTGTCAAACGGTCTACCAATTTGTAAATGTTGTTCATTTATATGAACATTTTCAACATGTGGATTATGAGGTCGAATAACTCTTTGATTTAGAGGATTATTTTCATTGCGATGAAGTTGACCATATGGAACAGGAAGTTGCCGACCTCTTAAAAACTCTGCGGCTTCTGGAGGAATATTACCAGGAAAAAATGCTATATCATCTGGAACAGTTGATGGACGACGCGGAAAACCTTCATTTTCTTGAGATGGAACATTGGGATTAGGTGGTCGAACTCGATTATTATGTCTCCTTATATTATAGTAATCATTTTTTTTCTCACTCTGAAAACTCAATTCTGGAACCAGAAAATGAAAAATTTTAAAGAGAAAAAAAATTTCTGGGGTACTCAAAATTTAAAGTATATTTCACTAATACTTACGTATGGAATTCAGGAAAACCAAAGAGATAAAAAGAAGACTAGTATCAATAACGAGCCTCATTTTTCTAGCCAAAAAAGATAAACTTTTTATTACTTCGTGATTCTCTAAAGTCGATTATAAACTCCCGTGACTATGCTGTATACAAACGCATATATACCAATCTAAATTTCAATAATTATCAGCAAATAATGTATTTTTTTAAATCTATTTTTATGAGTAGAATTTAGGAAGGCGACGCGACGCGACGGGCTTAATATATTTAATTACGTGATTTTTGGTAGGCGCTCATTAACTTCCACGTTTATACTTATGCATATACCAACCGATATCTCATTATTCATCAGTAAATATTGCTAGAAATTTACCCCCTCTACTTTTACAATTTATCGAAAAAAAGTAATTTATTATATATAATGTGGGAAATTTTATTTATATAATTCAAGAAAACACTTAGAAAGAGAAATAATTTCAAAATTTTGACAAATTATACTTGAAAAATTGCTTTTTTTCGCTAAAATAGTGGATGTGGAGGGGGTAAATTTCTAGCTCAATCTGAGAGCACTGTGTAAAATTTTAAAGTTTGTCGGGGAATTTAGAGAATTTCCAAAATTATTATTAATAAAGCAGAATTGATAGATTTTAATGAACTTTAATTGTAGAATTTTAAAGTTATTTGTCAGAGAATTTAAAGAATTTCCAAAACGCGCATAGTGCGCTTTTGAATAGTCTAATTAAGTAATTAAAAACATTTAACTACTTATATTAGATCTTTTAAGCCTATATACACAGGGGCGGCGCAAAAATATGGATGCCATAGATAAATCCATACATGGAAATTTTCACGTATCATGGAAATTCCATACATGAAAAACTGTCTGGAATTTATATCTAGAAGTGATGTATGAGGGAAAACATTTTCTTTCAAATAAAAAAAAAAGAAAAGAAAAAATGTCGGTTTAATCCCGGGTGTTATATCGTAAATCCATACATGAAAAAAATGGGCTGCGCCGCCCCTGTGTATACAAAATGAAAAATACTATCGTAGAATTATATGACGTCTGTATAAATATTACACTGACGATTTCCGCATCTGAAAATATCCGTGTTTAATAATGATTTAGAAAACTATTTAAGTGATTCAGATTGAGAAAGTAGTGAACCTGAGAGCAAATTTAACGTCACCACTTTTACGTTCGCAATCGTATTTAATCTCGCAATTTTATTTGCTATAATTAGAGCACTTAATAATTTTAATTTTCACTTTGATTTACGTATTTACCTTCTTTACGCACTCCTGGCTATACCAATATAAGAACGTGACTGAAATCTTGAGAAACGACACAAAATATTGTTATTTATTTATATACTTATAGCATTAAAGACATTTTAGATTCTATAACTATCTTAGATATGCAACATAAAAATATTATCTACATATATATCTTTATATGTTGCATTTTATGATATAAATTTTAATAGTTCCAATAGTCTGATAATATTTCGAATTTTAATCGAATTTTTAGACTTTTTTGTCTCCTTGATTTCAAGATCATGAAAATGTTAAAAATTATCGTAAATTTCATTTACACTGGGATGCCACGATAATATGCTGACCTCGTTAGCGAGTTCTTAGAAACTGCATCGGTAGCATATTTTGATGAGGGGATTGAGCCAAGATACATATTTTTTTTCGTTATATATAACTATATAGTACAAATTTTATTAGTAAAAAGTGTAGGGTACCCATCAATACATATATAGTATATATTCACTACAAATTTAAAATTATTGATGATACGTTTTTATGTATCATTTGGATTAGAAGTCATAAAATTTTTCATTGCAATGATACAAGTTTCTTGGAGATGTTTTTTGTTTTTCCCCTCGAAGGAGTCACCGGATGCTGAGTTACTATCATTCGAGGGGATGCTTCTGATTCTGAGTCACAGGCGTTTCCTGTATTACCGAATAATGGCAGTTTCAGAACTGAGTAACTATTGCACACAAAAGTATACCACAAAGACATCCCCCCTAGACAATTCACTTGAACCATAATTTCACATGACGAGAGACTCTCTTTACATATTTCTTCCCCGTGACGCGCTAAATCCTTTCATAATCCTTGCGTCACTTATATGCAAAGGGATGTTGCAAAAGACATTTATTATTCTCTAATCTTAAATGGATTATGATTCATTTATAATTTATGAGATCATATTCTTTTTGATAACCGTAATTCTAATTTGGATCATTTCCTCTCAGTATATGTACTGAATTAGTAAAATTCTCAATCTGAATCTGAAATCAATAAATATAATTTTGAATTAATAAATCTCTTCCAAAAGCAGATATTTTATTGATTCAAATGTATATACTTTAAAATGTATAAAATCACTATTGTGTGGAAATGATTAATTCTTGTTTCATTAAAAATGAATTTGAATCAATAAAATATCTGCTTTTGAAAGAGATTTATTGATTTAAAAGTATATTTATTGATTTCCGAGTATTTTTTTCTCAGTGTATAGTACAATACATTCATAGGTATATTTATGTTAATTTATATTTTTTAATAACACACACCTCTCAAAATAATAGACAGTTCCTTCTATTTCCATGAAAATTTTGTATAATTTTACCATTAAAAATGTAATTACAACTGATTTTTACTATCAGATTCTGTCGCCAGCGATCGAGTTTAATCTCATCCTCTGATACTTACTATGCTCAATAATTTTTTTACTGGACTCTGCATCGTTAAAATGCACCCCTCTGGAGATAAAATATTTTTTTTCTATGGGGATATTGATCTTCTCTCAAACACACTGCAAGTAATATTTATCAACCATTCTTTATAGAGTTTAAAAAAATTACAACCCAGTAATTTACCCTAGGAAAATTTACAACTGCTAACTTTCACTTCAAACTACATATATAGCTTACACTAAGTGTCGTGAATTTGATTTACTTTTCTATAAAAAAGAGATTTAATTATGCATTCTTTTAAGCAACAACGCAAAGACATTAATTACTGTAAGTTCCAAAAGGGCTTGCGTGTATACAATCATTATGTGCAAGGTGTGCAATAATCCAAGATGGCGACGTATCAAACTACTACCTAGGTGTCGACCACCTACCAGCACGAAAATTCGCATAGGGGAAAGATAACGCTACATATGATCGATTTTCCCTAAAGATAAGAAAGTGCGTGTCACTAACGAATTTTACTCTATCCTCATTTTTTTATGCGCAAACACTCTAAATATATTTTTTTATATTTATAAGCCACTTTTCTAATCACTTTTTCCAACTCACTTTTCCTACCAAGGTAAAAAAAAAGGTTTACCAGAAAAAGGTTTATTTAAATCAAATAAACGTATATTTGCCTCAGAGCCAAATAAAAATATCTTTGAATTAAATAAAATTTATTTGATTCAAACAAACTTTTTCTCTGGGTGATAGAATTTCTGAGGTTCATAGAAAATTAGAAAATTTCAAGTTATTAATTTGATCTACAACAGAAAGACACAAAAATATCCCGTGCAGAAATCTTGATGTGGGCCTAGTAGGATTCTGGTCAGTTTCCCCTACTTCTGATGTGGTTCTGGTCAGTAAAACTGGTTAGAACCCGACAAGGGTGTAACGGTTGGACTCGCGAATACCCTATATAGGGGAAACTAGTCAGGGCCTTGTCAGTTTTTCTAGTGAATGCCTTTTTAAAAAAAACTATAATAAATTATAAATAAATATTACCTGCTTTTATGAAACTGTAATTTTATTATGTCAAAACATAGCAAAAAACATAAGAAACAATACAAGGAGATAAATCAATCATATTTATATATTTGCGTTCGCAATGAAACAGAAAACTATTTAAATATTTAAATGGATAATTTGATATTTAAATATAATATTTAAATCTAAATATTTTCAATTCGGAATAATCAGATGATATTATGTTAGTAATTACCGATTAACACCTTATTAAAATTTATTTCATTTTATTCAGAATAGAAAAACTGACCAAGGGCCTTGTCAGAACCCTATTTTAAATGGGGCAAAATGGGTAAATTTCTGCACGGGATGTATAGCAGTTTTTGTTTGCGAATATTAATATAGTATACTTTTTCATATCGAATATCTTTGCAGATCAAAACGATAATTTCAGATTTTTTGTGATTATTTTCTTAAATTTTAAAGGAAATTTACACACGTGTGGGCGCAGATGGTCAGGAAATCTGCGACGTATATTTTGATTATCATTTAATAAAAACTTGATACAATATTGAAGCCTGACTGGTGGTCGAACTTTCCATATCGCAGCTGATAACTTTCATATAATCAAATATAGAAAATTCATTGAATTTATATATATGTAGTGCGTCTCTGATGAAAGCCGAATTTATATATTTCCGCATCTTATATAGAATATTCTTTCTATTGTGTAATTGCGTTGAATAAAACAGAATTCCATCTACAGAGTCGAGTTTAATTTAAAAGAAGAGATTAAAGTTTATTAATACTTTCCGAACTTTAATGTTCAGAACTGAGGACACGGAATTAGATAAATTAAACATATGGTGGAACTCTTATGTTTAATTAGTATTATCTCTGAATATCAAATGTGAAGGTCGTTAAAAATTCTAAGCTCTTAAACCTTAAAGTATGTACATTCATTTTACAAAGTGATACATCGACTCTCTTTATATCAGGCTTTAATTTGTATAATAAAGTTCTGAAAAGCGAATCTGAAGTTTACAAATTTCTTTATCATTATATACAAAAATCTTGTAAGTGTTAAATCAATTATGTATCAAATTCCAGTCTGAATTCAATCTTTATTTTTTCAGATTTTAAGAAAAATGCACGGAAAAAATAACTGATTCAAAAAATGGAAAAAGTTTGTGAAATTTTAATAAACAGAATGTCACTTTTGGACAGATCCCAATTTTAAGAAGATTTCATATAAATTTATCAAATAGTGGATTATTTCAAAAAAAAAACTATTTGATAAATTTATACGAAATCTTCTTAAAATTAGGATCTGTCCAAAAGTGACATTCTGTTTATTAAAATTTCACAAACTTTTTCCATTTTTTGAATCAGTTATTTTTTCCGTGTGGTTAAAATTGTATATAAAAAAAGTGCAAAAAGCGAGTTTTATTAATTTTGGCCTTGAGAGGTAAGTATATATTATTATACAAATTTTCTTGTTGAAAGAACGTTTGCTATAATATATTTCTAATTTATGTAATAAAGTACTTGGAAATGTGACTTTATAGACTCCGAATTTTCTCCAGAAAATTTGTCTTCTTTTATTGCGTGAACGATATGCTTCCTGTGCAGTGGAAAAGGAAGTGTGCAATCGTCTGGAATGGAATAATCGAGTCCTTTTCAAGATCGGGGAGAAGTTACTGAAACATATAAAAAAAGAAACAATCATGTCTTATAAAAAATACTTTCTGCGATGATATATACACGTGTCGTAGTTTATAACAATTTGTGTAATTTGTAGAATTATTATCACCCGGCAGGTATTCAATTCGCATCCAAGCTCGTTATGACCTTATCGATCGCGTTTTCTCACCTTTGGCCTCCTGGCGGAGGCAAGGTTTTCAGTCAATAGCAATGCACAATCCACCCCTCATTCTAATTGAATTAAATTATCGATCATAAAAGTATAATTTATACAAAACACCACCAGCCGCTTATTCCTTTGCATTAAAGATAGATTGCCGAAATTGATCCCACAACTTTCTTCACATTCTGCTCGAAAACTCATTATCTATCTTCATTTCAAACTTTCACGAAAACGGAAAGCCTTTTCGTCAGCTGTACTATTTCTAGAAATATTGACCTTCCAAAAAATTACTCGCAATGAAAGACTTCTTCCTTTCACCTTTTTTATATTTGTATTTTTAACGTAGTTTGGCGTAAAGGAAATTCATCCACCTATTTCACGGAAAAAAGAAAAATGGCTGAATTTACCATTTAAAATAGTTAAGATGCGCTCTGAACGCATTTTTCCAATCTAATCTGATGGAAGTTTTCAATCCGAATTAATCCAAAGCCCATTCAAAATCTATCCGAACATTTAATCCGGCTGAATCCGAATGAGTCAGAATTAATCCGAACTTTCAATCCGAACGAATCCGGTTTATCCGAACCAATCCGGATGAATCCAAAAAATTAATTAAGATTCGGATTGGTTCGGATAGATCGGATTAAATCTGATTCATTCGGATTGAAAGTTCGGATTCGTTCGGATTGATTCGGATTCAGTCGGATTGAAAACTTCCGTCGGATTAGATCGGAATAAAACTGTTTGGTTCGGATACAAATTCCGGAATGATTCGGAAACTTTCGGTTTGGTTCGGAATGAATTTCAATCTGAACCTTCCGCCAGGGCAGTTTTACTATTTCAAATTGTAACTTTTACACCGAAAATAGCAGGTTTTACAATACAAGAACGAACTTATTCAATATTATATAATTTATTATATTTTATTTTTTTAATCTCTTAAAATCTATGTTAAACTTCGTCGAAATCTCTTAAAATTTTCAAAAACTCCTTGAGATTCTTTTAAATTCAATGATAACAATTCAAATTCCATGAAATCCTTTAAAATTCTCATCAAATCCTTTAAATATTAGAAAAATCTCTCGCAATTACTTAAAATTATTAGAAATCTAATAAAACTTCATCAAATTCTTACAAACCTTTTAAAGTCCCTTCAAATTTCACGAAATATCCTAAAATCCCATACAATTCTACAAAATTGTTTTAATATCCTAAAAATTTCTTCAATTTCGTAACAATCACTTAAAAATCGTTAAAAATGCACATAAAAACCTTCAAAATTATTAATCTCTCGAAATCTATGTTAAAATTAGTGAAACTCTAAAAATAGAAATTTTTAGAGATTATCTCTCATGAAATTCTTACAAATTCCAGAGAAATTTTCAAGCTCATAAATCTTCTGAAATCCATATTAAAATTTATGAAAATCTCTAAAAATTCCTAATAACCTTTTGAAATTTCATGAAAAAAATTTTAAAATCTCTTCAAATTCCGAAAAAAATTCTTAAAATTTTACGGTAAAATTTAAAATCTCTTTATATCTTTCATATCCCTTATAAATATTAC
>UCOK01017207.1:0-35913 GCA_900474325.1 Synergus umbraculus
ATTATAAAAAATTTTTGTTTGGAAAATAAGGCACACATTTTCATTAAATGTTATAATTTTATTAAATATAAATAAAAAATGCAAAAAAAGAGCATTAAAAAAAAAAAAAATTACATGTAGCGAGAATCGAACGCACGACCTTACGGTTATCAGTCGAGCGCCTCTAGCAGGAAGCTATCCGCACGCTTGGTAATGCATTTACAAAATCTCGAAGACAATCCGTTCATAATTTTTTAAATGCATTTTTCTCGAGAATGGGGCCAAATTGCGTCTTCTTGATTTTTCTGAGTAAACCTGGGGTACACATCTCTCATTCAGGAAAGTACCGATAAAAGCTAAAAATACCAAACCTAAAGGTCCCCTTGTTAGATCCGCATAATAGACCGTTTAGTTATGGTGATATCATACCTGTGCAAAAATTTTGCTTGCGCAATGGAAATGAGTAAAAGATTTTCCGCTTTGCAAGCGGAAAAACTTCTTGGCGCGAAGTTTTGAATTATAATTTTGTTTTCTGTATTATAAAATATAAAAACTGCACTGGAAAATTTTGATTCAAGTAATATAGTGTTTTTTCTTTTTTCTTTGTCCAATGCAATTTTTATATTTTATAAGAAAGAAAACAAAATTATAATTCAAAACTTCCCGCCAAGAAATTGTTCCGCTTGTAAAGTTGAAAATCTTTTCTCATTTCCATTGCGCAAAACTTTGCACAAGCAAAATTTTTCCAGAGGTATGATATCACCTTTAGGGTTTTGTAATCTGCATCGGTTATTTCCAAATACTTATAACAACCTTTTTTTTAATTTCGCAAAGTATTATCGTTTTCTCGGTTTATAATGAACTTTATTTGTATTATATCGAGGCTTGCCTAGTCAGTCAGCTTATTTTTATATCGAGGCTTTTCGCATCCGCGAAGCGATATTATCCTTGCTCTTTTTTACTTTGCTTGAATAAATTCTTGTTTTTTGTTTTCTAAACTATTGCGTATTTACTTGTCTCCCTCAGGAAACGTTCCACTCCTACGATTTTAACCTATGAGAGGGCATAAGGTCTTAACATTTCAGGAAACAGCGATGTCTATTCTATCAAGGCCGAGACACATAGACCAAGAATCGTTACATTGGCGCCTAACGTGGGACCTGAAGGATCGCAATTGCTTAAATTAAATTAAACATTAGAATCATTCAATAAGAATTGAAAACAATGCTGAAAACGCGAAGCGGAAAGACACTCGCGAAAAGCAACGTTGATGGGGACGAACAACCAACCACGCCGGTGGACTTAAGTTTAAATAATCAGGGGGCAGTAGAGGGTATAACCTCGCCACCAACCGATATCGAGGATTACAAACTGCTCGCACTCCTCACTCTTTAACCATGGAGACCATGCAACCACCGATGAACGAAGGAGGTTTGCGTGAAGATCTTAATGCCGCATCATTCCAACAAACTAATCAATCCACGGTCATGAATCAAATCGCCCAGCTTCGAGAATTAAGAGAAAGCATGGAGCCAAATAGAAGAGAAATAGTCATGTACAAATACAATTCAGAAAGAATTGAACACAAAGTCGAAACGATCAGAGCCACTTTACATAACGAAATACAGGACGCCGAAAAAAGAATGCATAACGATGCGATGTCGCAAATCACAACAATGCAAAGTTCTTGCGAAGCGAGAATGAGAGAAGCCGAAGCAAGATTCAGCAAGATGGTGGAAACTACGATGGATTCCGATATTCGTGCCATACAAATTTCATCAACCATAGCAAAGGAACACAACGCTAAGATTAATCTTCTGGAAACTCGACAAAAATCCACTGAGGTTATAAACATCATTAAAATAAATCCGAAGGCACCGACATTCGAAGAAGGTACTTCTCCAATCCGTTTTCTAGACGAACTTAAGGATTATTTAGCTGCCGTGAATCCAGGTCCGGAAGAGGAACCTTTTCTAATTAGTAGTTGCCTTCGCGACACAGCTCGAGATTGGTGGGATTTAGTTAAGCTAGGTCAGGACACCTACGAGCAATTTACGAGAAAATGTAAGAGGGTATTCTAGTCTAGATTTTTGAAAAAATCGATTTTTTTTGTATATTTTCAAAGATTAGGCGTATTTAATTTAGAAAAAGGTTTTATGAAATATGTGGGGATAAATTACCAAATATGTTGGGTCCTGAGTAGTCCTGGGTCATATAAAAATGAAATTCCTTTCTAGCTTTGATGAGAAAATGAATATTTTGTCAGAAAATATTTATTTTCTGGAACGGAGCATATGCAGACATAGCAGACGAGTCGCGTAAGAGTGACACGAAGTGTCAGACGCACTCAAGTATTTCATATTTTTTTAGGCACAACACCGACACTAATCAAAAAAACCGGCAAACAGTCGAGTTTTGAATTTCATCTTCTTTGAAACTCCAACACGAAATTCGCGATTCCAAAACACGAGTATGGAAGGTTGGCAGGACCCAGATAACAATATGCGCGCACGGTGCCTCGCACGGTGCACGCACGAGTGCAGATAAATCGTCACGCGTGTTACGCAGATCACCAAACAGATGTGTCCGCATATGCGTGACATATGGGTCGCACGTCGTGCGAGTCGCACGCGTGACGGTGTAGTGTGCATCCCTTCTATAACTAGCATAAAATATTGAAAATCATTATCAATTTTATAATAATAAAATAATAAATTTTCGATATAAATAAGAACATAAATTTTATTAATATACAAATTGGTACATATTTTTTTAACCCGTACTGTAAACGTTTAGTTTCATGCAAATATATCTATATACATTTTTGTTTTTTTCACAAGACAAAAATTAACAGAGTGTTTTATGAGGATAAAATAATGTAAATAGTAACGAAACATAAAATCGCCAATAATATAGTAAACTTTATAAATGACCAGTTTTTGAAAAACTATTATAGTCTTTTATATATTAATTTAAAGAACATATAATATGAATCTTTAAGATTCATCATCTGCAAAATCTTCGTTATTAGTCGACCTCTGTAAGGCCTCTCCAAAATCCTCATCTTCAGGAAAATTTTCACATTTTTTTTTTAATCCGTACTGTAACCGTTTAGTTTCATATAGTTTTTAAATACGCACCGTATACATATATGAAATACTTTGCATTTTTGCTTTTTTCACAAGATTTTAAACAAAAATTAATACTGTTTTATGAAGATAAATTATTATAAATATTAACGAAACATAAAATGGTCAATAATACAATAAGCTTTATAAATGATCAGTTTTTAAAAATTTAAAGTCTTTTATGTTAATTTAAAGAACTTATAATATGAAAGTTGGTCGATTTCCCTCCTCATAATTTCTTCTTCTGCGCCTTCAACTTCTAGGTCTACATGATCATTTAAAAGGTTCTTCCTTAAGTTTTTGCGGAATCTTTGTTTAGTGCAGCGTAAAATCTCCTTCATATTTTCTTTAAATTCTTTTATATCACACGTTCCTCTAAAATGGGAACATTTTTTGGCTGCTTCTGAAAATGAAATACAGGATTGTAGTTTAAATTTTCATTTCAAATTACATTTATTTCAAATAGATTTGAATAGTTTTGATGAATAGTTTTGATCTATTTTCAAATAGATTATAATATGGTATTTTTGATGAAGGATTTAATTTATCAATATATATGTATTGGCATATATCTTTCCTTTCCATTCTTTTCAAAATTATATAATTTATATACTCTATCACTTTTGAGTATTTTCAGAGTTGAACACCACCTCCGATTTTATTTAAACTCAAAAAATTTAATTCATATACGTACCAAACAAGACGTTAGCGACTTTGGTATCACCAAACTTTCGACTATGTTCCCCGCCGAGCCAAGAGAATTCACAAACCAGTTCGTCTGTCATTTTTTATTTCAGAGCACAATGTAAAAATTCTCTTAGTTTTGAGCCTCCAAGATTTACTAAATGATTATACTGAAACAAAAGAGGTGCAAACATTAAAAAGAAATTTTCAATAATAATTAATGTAAAATAATGAAAATGAGTATCAGAAAGAAATAAAAAATTTTAATCGTTTTATGAGATTCAAATTAAATACTTACAAGCTTTAGAAGTTTATCTGCACTTTCTTCGGTGTCCAACTCAAGGAATTCATCTACGGTTCGAAGAGGGAAACCAGTAAGTGGTTCGAGGAGAGTTTGAAAAAGTTTTTCTTTTACAAATGCGTTTCGTTGCTCAAATTCTTTTAAAATCACAGTTTTGTTGGAAGATTGCTTCTTCTTTATCCACAACTAGTTTTAGTTGCTTCATTATGGTTTTATTCTGCTCTTTAACATCCCTGTAAATGTTTTGAAAGAAAATAACTGATCAATTTTTCACATCGTTGATTGTACATTACTCGAAATTTTCCCTGTTGGAAGTAAAAAGATAGAAAAGCATAGAAATTTTTGGATAGAAAAGGATAGAGATTTCCTATCCCTCCAAAGTGTACACTTTGCATCTATCAAACTTTATCTTTTTCTATCTTTGTGTGTATCTATCGTTTTCACTAGGCTCTATCTTTTCCTATCTCTTTCTATCCATCTCAAAAAATTTCTATCCATTTTCTCTATCTTTTTCTATCTTTCAGTCTATCTCTTCCAAAAAAGATTTGAATATCTTTCTGTCACCCATTTTCAATCCTTTTCTATCCTTAGTTTTAAATATATCTATTCTATATATATTCTATCCTTAGTTTTAATAATATTTTAAATACAATAGACTTGATCGTATAATTCAAGAGAGATAGAGAAGGATTGAAATTATTATACGTGTATAGATGTAGTAGATATGAAGGTATGGATTAAAAAGGATAGGCTTCCTAGTGGATTGCAAAAAGGATAGAA
Source organism: Synergus umbraculus (assembly GCA_900474325.1). NCBI lineage: Eukaryota > Metazoa > Arthropoda > Insecta > Hymenoptera > Cynipidae > Synergus > Synergus umbraculus. The sequence goes on from UCOK01017207.1 coordinate 4,873, forward strand.
AAGGATTGCGATGATTAGATTAAGGATAGATATGGACAGAAATGTAGTGATTGAAAAGGATAGACTTGGTAATACACTTCAAGAGAGATAGAAAAGGATTGAAATGACTATACAAGGATAGAGATGGATAGAATGGTAAAGATTGGAATGGATAGACTTGGTAGTATACTTAAAGAGAGATAGAAAAAGATTGAAATGATAATACAAGGATAGATATGGATTGATTGATAGAGATTGAAAAGGATAAACGTGTAAAAGAGATATGTAAGGATTTAAATGATTAGACAAAGGATATACATGGATAGGAAGTTGGGATTGAAAAATATAGGCACGGCAGTAGATTGCAAAAGCGATAGAAAAAGAATGACATGGATAGGAGGAGAATAAGAAAAGATTGGCATGGATAAGTGAAAGATAGGAAATTATTGTCGAAAATAGACGAAGAATATAGAAAGATAGAAATATTGAGATTCAAAAGGAAAGAGATTATTGTAGATTAAAAATGAGATAGAAATAGATTGGCATAGATAGAGATGGATACACTTGGATTCATTTTTCCTTTCTATTTCAATCCTGAAGATTGAAAAAGATGCAAATAGATAGTCTTTCTATATTTTTACTTCCAACGGGGTTGAACATTCACTAAAAATTCGCATACCATGGTTTTGGATCCATATATTTTATGAAAATGAAATTTAGAAACAGTTGACTGGGCCAATTTTTTATTATTTTAAAAATATATCTACTTTAGCCAAAAATAAAGAAAACATCGTGTACAAATTTTGAGCATAAGTCGAGAAGGAAAATACTTCTGTAACAATTTTTAGGTTTTCGGTTTTAATTATACTCACTGTAATTCTTTTAGAATTGATTTGTGGAGACTGCAATTTTCAATTCTTGAAGATTCCAGAATTGTTTCCTCTGACAGATTTTTATCTTTATGGCCTTCTAAAGTTTTTGGATAATTATCAGTAATGATAGGCAGGAGTCCGTCAAAAATTACTGTAGAATTATCGATCAATGTACTTGATCTTGAAGTCACAATTTTCGTTGTGTTTTCTGATGTTCCAGTCTTCGATAGTTTATTTTTGCTAGTTTCATCTGTTTTTTCCAGCGAAATCCTGTTTTTCTGAATTGTTTCTAGACGAGCTTTTAAAGAAGTTAATCTTTGGTCAATATTCGCTGTACTTTTCGTTTTCTTTTGTGGAGGAGCTTCATCAGAAGACGTGGGTAATATTCTTTTAGGTGTTTTTATTTCTCTACCTCTAGTCGAAAATTTTGGTTTTTTCTTATTAAAACTCTTCTTTATTTGTTTTGCTGCACTTGTTTCCAAATTTTCCATTCTGTTCTTGTCCATTTTTATCTGCAATGTCATAAAAACAAAAGTCATTTTTTAAGTAAGAATTTGTATATTATTTACAATTGTTTTTTTTTTTATCTATTTTCACGTTATTCTCAATTTTTCATGAATGCAGAAGAAAAGGAATTTTTATTTATAAAAAGGATATTTCATAATTTTATGTACAAAAAAATTTGTTTTTCAAAATATATTTCTACTGAATGATTTGTGCATTTTCGGACAACTCTAAGGGTGACAATAGAGAAACACATATCCATTCGTCTTGAATAACAAGTTCTTCTTCTCCTTCAATGTCGCACCATTTTGGCATCATGTACACTTTATTCTTCATACAGTTTATCGAAAGCGATTGTAGTCCTCGTGCTAAATTTTTACAATTATACACTTGTACATAGTCTGACGTGATTCCAACATCGTAGATTGCAGTGCTTGATCCAAATTCTTGAAGAATCAATTTAACTTGTCCTTCAATTAGTACAATATTTTTTATACAACAAATTTTGAAATTTTTAAGTATGCAGCAACTATCCCGCAATGCAATTGTAAATTTAATTTTGCCAACCTCTAATTTCTTAAACTGCTGACAAAGATGGGCAGGAGAATCTTCTGTAAGAGGTCCTTCGGCGTGTTTTTGTGACAGTCGAATATTAATATTGTCGTTTAGAGGTATTAAAATGAAGTCATCCTTTTCAGCAATTCTTTTGTACACTTGTGAAAGCTTCAATCCTGGTTTTCGAATGCATTTTCGCAATTCAGGCATGTTATTTTCGAAAGCGAATGCACTAAAAGTTTCAGCAGGACCCAAAACTTCGACGTCGGCCACTATATGCAACAGTGCGTGAACATTGTATGAAAGGAATTGCTGTCCATAAAGTTGTTCGCATAGAATCACAAAAGTTTCCATAGCCCTTTTGACAAAAGGGATACATGTCTCTTTGAGTTTCTTCTGAAATAAGAATTCTCATGATACTATGAAAAATCATCAAGTGTCGATAATGGTCTTCATGAAAAATGTTTTTTATAACAGCCGGTGCAGTGTACAGTAAAAATTGTCTAAATTCGGTTGCTTTAAAGTGTTTATAGAGGCTAAATTCCCTTGGGCGGCGATTAAATTCTGATGGACAGTAAGTTTCAAGCATTAACATTCTGGAATTCAAAATTTGTAACTTCCTTCCATTTAATCTTTGAAATCCAAATTTTCCTTCTCCATGTGCTTCTATTATCTTCTTACAGACTCCGAGCCAAATAGAATGCATAATTTCAAAAGGAACTTATGTAACCAATCCTAGAAGAGGTGCTAAAGGACTCCTACCTTTGTGATGATCTTCATCTACAAGATTCCGATAACTTTGATCTGTTCTAAGTTCATTCCTTATGCCTTGGAAAATCATTGTTCCTTGAAAGCCTGGAACTGTACATCGAAAACCTTCTACTTTACATTTCGAACATGCATTCGACGATGTATGCCCGAAATGGTTTAAAACAAACGCTCTTCCAGGAGCATCAGCAATGAAGCATCGTAAACTTAAAGGAATTTTTCGATTTCTTATCTCAATTCCTCCTTCTGCAAGCACTTCGGTAATTTCTTCGAGAAATTCTTAATAAAATTCGAAAACATTTGACGGTTTATGCTTACCTTGAAATATTCCTACTATTATAGGCCTTTTATCATAAATGTTAAATATACGATATTGATGAGGCCAAAATTGATCCAGGCCCTTATCCACTTTAGCACCATCTGTGCTTAGGTCAATTATTATATTTTCGGGGAACGCATTCTCAGGAAGGCTTTCTAATTTCTTTACAAGTGTTTTCTTGAAACCTATATGAAGGTATTCACCTCCTGCAATTTGTCGGACTCTGTTATTTGCAACAATAGTAGGAGTATTTAAAACAGTCCTTGAATCCTTGGGCAGGAACATTAAGTTGAAAGGAAACTGTCGTAAGGTTTTCAGTAATATATTACCCTGATTGTGCTTAATATTGGCTGCAAGAAACGCATTTTTTAAAGCCTTTTTTTGCAATTCCATAGGATTTTGTTCAACATTAAGATTATTAGCTTCCTCGTCTTCTAAAATATCATCATCTTCGAAAAATTCATTATTGACTTCTTCATTGAAATTTTCAGATCCTTCTATACTGTCAGAAGATTGTTCCTCAAGACGATATTGTAAAACTTCTCCAGACAATGGTGCCATTGCTTTTCCTTCCAATCTTTCATTTCCGTCAACCGTAGATTCGTCAGACGTAGAATCATCATCATTCTGTTCGATGTACTGCCTATTATCGCGAACTGTCAACAAGCACCTTCGCTTTTGCCTCGTGCTGAGATCACTAAATCTCCAGGTCAAGTCGCCAGCCTGAGAATGTAGATTTTACTAGTTATTGTATTTGTTAAACTTTTAGACAAAAATTTTTCTATTTTAAGATAAAAATAGATAGAATAGAGAAATGGATACTTATTGTATGTTGAAACACAATAAGGAAAATGCAACAAAAATTCTACATTTTTTGAAAATTGTAAATTTGCTCTTCGAAAACTAATCGAGACTGTTGTTTTTACGATCAATACACAAATTATACAGTTTTATACAGCATTATACAAATATGAACTCATAGTAATCAAATATTATATAAGATAAAATAGTAACCCTGGCGAAAGCTTCGGATAAGATTCCAATCCGAGCCAATCCGAAGTCATCCGAGCCAATGCGAAATCTCTGTCCTAGCGAATCCGAATGAAACCGAACCATTCCGAAGAAACCTTCCAATACGAATGAATTCGAATTTCCAATCCGAATGAATCCGAACCATTCCGAAGAAACTTTTCAATTCGAATGGATCGGAATATTCAATCCGAATGAATCCGATCCATTCCGAAGAAACTTTTCAATCCGAATAAATCCGAACCATTCCTAAGAAATTTTTCGATCCGACTAATCCGAAAATTCAATCCGAATGAATCCTAACCATTCCGAAGAAACATTTCAATCCGAATGAATCCAATCCATTCCGAAGAAACTTTTCAATCCGAATGAATCCGAACCATTCCGAAGAAATTTTTCGATCCGAATGAATCCGAACCATTCCGGATAGGAATCTTCCTTCAGACTTCGGATTGGCTCGGATTCATTCGGATAGGAATCATGCGAACTTTGGATTGGTTTCGAAATGAATCGCGAATTTCGTGTTGGAATTTCAAAGAAGATGAAATTCAAAACTCGACTGTTTACCGGTAATAGCATTACCTTTGCTCCGGTGATATGGCTACTAGATGAAAAAACAATATACGAACTTTAAGCCTTATTCTGAAATAAATTATTACAATGAACATTTCCTAATTCATGCATAAAATGTCTTAAAATGCTTAATTTAATACGAATTCATTGTAAAAAATAATGAAATTACCTTTTGGATTTGAACGACCCAGCAGAATTTTGTAACGTTAAACCCACCCTGGTTAAACCACACCCGAACCTCTATTTTAAACACCGATACTTCGGCTTCTAATGGAGCAATGATTCTGGCTCTGAAAGGCGTCAATTTTAGGATTCATGTGGTAACACTGGTAATCTTGACCAAAAAAAGGCACCAAATTCTTTGGCAACATTCGGTTCGATATTCGAGAATTTCGTAATTTAAATTTTAGCGCGCAGAACCGAATGCTGCCGAAACATGTCACGAAGTTTCCTGAACTGCACAAATTTCTAAACAAAATGGCGTTCAATTAGTCACGACACTTTTACACGACATCCGCTATCCAAGTATTTTATAGATCAGTGCTAAATTCGCATGAGAATTTCATCAGAGCAATTTTGGAAAACGCAGACTTCTGATGAGGTTGCTTCACGTGAAGGAATAAAATTTTCCTTGCTTGACTGCTGCTAAAATTTCTATGAAAGTTTGAATGTAGGTGATAAAAGTTTCGAAATGTCAGTAAATACTCAGAATTCTCACCTTTTGAGAGGAAGAAAGCAAGGCTCACAGGAAGCAGGTATATCAACAATTTATTCCTATAAAATATGTGTATTGTTTAATATAATAAGCATGAATTATTGGCGCAGGTGTGTATGACATAAAAGTAATCTATATTATTAGTATTAGAACGATTATTCTTATATGACATTATATTTCTTGGAAAAATACGGTTTTTCTTGTCCTTTCATCTTCTTATATAATATAAATATAATTTAATTAAAGGCATACATATATTTGAATATTGTATACATTAGTTTACATCTTGATTTTGTCTCATTTTATGCTGCAAACACGATTTTTAATTTACTGCTCGTAATACGGAAAGGCAGGAGGCAGAAGATTTTAAAATCTGGTGAATAAAAAGCATTATTGTAGTTGCGAGTATTATTACATAAGAAAAAAATGCGTTATTTTATAATTAAATAAAACTATAAAATTAAAATTATAATTTGAAATATTCAAAGATATGTGAAATTTCTTCATTTATGAATTTCTTAAAGATTAGAAGATTTTTTTACTATTGCATAGCTGTCCAATGTCATATTAAAAAATTTTCCAGCTGTAATGGTCATTGGTCTTTGTGATTGAGTCATGATGATTAAAAGAGATTTACAATCGGTTGTTCGCATTTCATACCACAAACAAGAATATATTTCGCGCTGTATTAATTCATTCTGTAAAGAAAAGGAGATCTTGCAATTGAAGCTGTTTGACAAAAAGCTATTTGGTTCCCTTATTAACAAAAGATTTTAATTATGAGCACATAACGAATTAAATTAATATAAACTACTATAATACATAAATTAAGGGGTTACACCACCATGAGATTTTCAAAAAATCGATTTTTATTTTTTTATTTAGATAAATTGTTTATACTTTTAAGAATATTTTAAGCGTTCAATCATTTCAAAATTCAAACTATTTCCGAAGTTACAACAATTATAAGTGAGCGCGTCACTAAAACTCAGGTTCCGTTCGGACCCACAGTGAACCCATATTGGATCCGCCATTTTGTTTTTGAAATTTTTGACACCGAATTCGTCATCAGCGACCCCAAAAACCAGTGAATAACAAAATTTGGCCTATTTTATCAACATTTTATAGTTCTAGCCAGCTTTCCGCGATTTGGTCTCATTCGCGCCGTACTGTTTTTTCTTTCGCGTTTTTCTCTAAACTACTTTTTTCAAACTGGTGTACATGATATCTCAAAATCTACTCAACCGATTTTGTTAAAATTTTAAGCACATGTTCTTTATACTATTATCTACAGGATGTCCCACCACCTATACAACTACCGGTAATATGTGATAGAGCACAAAAAAGAAACAGAAAAGTCCTCTGGCAAATTTTAATGTGGGTCTTTAATTTGGGTACAGTAAAGCTTCAAAGTTGGGCATAATGAACCAATGAGGAGCGAGATTTAGCAATCATTTGTTTGTGTTTTAAGTGTTGAGATAGTGTGCCTGTTGGTGAGAAACAAATGGTTGCTAAATCTCGCTCCTGATTGGTACATTATGCCCAACTTTGAAGATTTACTGTGCCCAAATTAAGGCCCTGATCAAAATTTGCCAGAGGACTTTTCTGTTTCTTTTTTTGTACTTTATTACATATTACCGGTAATTGTATAGGTGGTGGGACACCCTGTATAGTGTGACGTAGGATTTTTTTTGATTGGGTGCCCTGTTCATAAGTTATGAATTTTTTAAACTCAAAATTTCTATAAAAATTAGAATTTTTTTTAACAGCTGTTATTTCTAGAAAAAATTAAAAAAATTTTTTTCGTACGTCACACGATAGCGATTACCTTTCTAAATAAGCAAAAAAAAATTTTTTTGAGATAATGCCTGATCATGAAACTAGGTATACCATCAACAAGGATTTTCAAAAAAGAGTCCTATTCATTGGCTTATATCTCCGCCATTTAAAAATTTTTTAAATTTGTCATTGATTCAAATTACACATAAAGGTACTATGTATATATATATATATAATAATTATTATTTTAAATAATTTATGACTGCTCAAAAAAACTGCTTATTTTTATACCCATTTTCCCACGTGCCAGGGTGGTGTAACCCCATAATTAAATACATAATTACATAAATTACTATAAAATTTACTGATTAAACGAACTTATCTGTAAGTGAAGTTCTATCAGAATTGTATGGAGCGCCTCTTCCGAATAGATCAAAATGTAGTGCCCCCACTATCTACCGATGTCGCCACAATCTTCAAAAAAAAGAAAACTCTCCAGTTTATCCGTCGCGCCACCATCAGCCAGATCCTCATTTTCTAAAGCATTGCCGTAATACGTTGGGTTTAAAATGTTATGATTAATAAATATCATGAAATTGTAGGGAAATTCGAATAAAGGGTGGGAATGATCTATTCGGAAGAGGCGCTCCATACAATTCTGATAGAGCTTCACTTACAAGTAAGTTCGTTTGATCAGTAAATTGTATTTCGCGCCTCTTCCTCAAGATCAAAATGTAGTTGTTTAAAGTCATTACAGCAATCATGTATTAAACGACTTATATTTCAGAAATGAAGTACATTATTTATGTTTTATTTAAAATAGCATTTTCAAATGCTCCTTGTGTTGGCACAATAGGTCTATCGTAAGAACGAGCGAACGTAGCAGAACTTTTTGTTCAACCAGCAGTTCTCTTAATCACATCAATAACTATACCTCTTCGCTTTGCTGCCGAGGTTGCAGCATGGCGCGTACTATAAGCATCAAAAATATTAGTATCAATACCGTTGTCTTTGAGAACTTTCTTTATCCATCGGCTCAAAGATTGGCTAGAGACCGCCGAGTGCGGTTTTCTAAGAGAAATAAACAGCTTAGTTTCTGTACTTCGTAACTCTTTAGTTTTTTCTAAATAAGCCTCTAAGGTCGAAGCTACACAAACAATCTCGTTTTGCTGATAATAAGGAATAATCAATGTAGGCTGAGTCTTATTAAACCGCGAAGTCTTAATCTTATCAGGTATCTTAATGCGAATATAATCATCATGCATTTCAATATTTCGAATATCAATCAATGCCAGAGTCTGCATGCGGTGAGCCGTAACTAAGGCACAAAGAGTGATCAACTTAAAAGTAAGCTTTTCTAAAGTAAGATTAAGTGTGGGACCCCAACTGCTTATGTGGTTTAAAACAAGCTGAGGAACCCATGTTGCGTCATATTTTGGCTTAGTAGGTCGAAGATTGGCCAGACCTCTAAAAAGTCTTTCGACTCTGTCATCTTCGCCTAATTTCGGACCGTGTAAAAGAGCAATAGCAGAACGACAACTATTAAGAGTACCCACAGATGCGCTTCCTTCAAATTCTTGAGAAATGAATTCTATAACTCGTGGAACATTCGGCTAGTACATACCTATGTTTTTTAATAGACAAAACGACCACCACTTCTTCAAACACGTGTAACGGTATAGCCTGCCGTTACACATAAATACGCCTATATGTAGGCAACCATAGCTCTGCTTAATAAAAACCATAGAGCGAAGATAAGCGCCTGAGTGTAGACTACCTGAGCTACGATTATCGGCATTATAGAGAGCGATCAAAATATCGATCGGAGAGTAAATCCGCGAAACCATGCTAGGGTTCGCAGTACACGTCTTTCCACACGCAAGATGGTTCTCTGAGGAGCTAAAAGACGAGCATCTGGTCTCAGCCGTCACTCGTTCACGAGTCGCCTTCGAGCTCAGGCTGGGCATGGCCCAGCGCTCTTAAGTGACTCTATTTTGCTGGCTAGCAATAGCCAGGTTCCTGAGAACTCAGCACGGAGTCCATCGCTTCAGATATCCAGGTTGTATAGACTAGAAGAACTTCGTACGCTGCTCCAGGCTGGGGTTCTTCTACTCTTTACTTACATTATTTCTTGTAAATTTTTCTAAGTCCCTTCGTACGCTGCTCCAGGCTGGGGGGACTTAGCCTTATTTTGTGATTATCACTGCTGGTTTTATTTCTCGTAAATTTTCTAAGTCCCTTCGTACGCTGCTCCAGGCTGTGGGGACTTAGTCATATTCTGAGTTTATTTCCTGAGTCTTGCGACTCAGTTTGTCTCTCAAGTCTTGCGACTTAGTTTCTCAGGACTTGTGACTTGGTGCTTCTCTTCAGCCTCGCGACTTAGTTTCTCGAATCTCGCGACATAGTTTATTTCCTGAGTCTTGCGACTCAGTTTGTTCTCGATTCTTGTGACTTAGTTTATTTCGCAATATTTTCGTGTAAAGTTTCTAAGTCCACACGTACGCTACCCGTGGGATTCGGCTGATCTTTTAAATCTGCGGATCTCGTTGAAATCTTATACGATTTCAAATTATTCATGCGTGTCAATTTCGAGCCGTGCTTAAATCAATGTATTAACGGTGATTTAGCGACATAAAGGATATTCTCAAATGTAACTTCTCTCATTTGTTTAGAGTTAGGTTTTCGTTCAGTTCTCATGCGATTCATGATTTTTGTTATTAGCTCGCGAAATTCGAGGGTTATTTAGTTAAGCGTTAGAAACTCTCTTGTTATGGGAAATAGTTTGTAAAAGGCTGACCCGTTAGGTTTTTTAACTTCGATTATATGCGCTCAGTCAGGGGCAAGAGAGGGATTTATTTCTTAGGTTTGCGTGATGCGTTAACGAATTTTATTTTGTTTTTAGTTCGCATTTAATTTCAATTATTATAAACATTCATATTTAAATTTCAAGAGACTTATCGTTTTCTCGGTTTGCGATGAATATGATCTAGTTTATATCGAGCCTTTCTTATCACTAACAAACTTGTATTGTATCGAGTCTTTCCGTAGCCGGGAACCGATATTATCTTACAATCTTTTCGTTTTTGATCTGAATAAACGTTGTTATTGTTTAATTATTTGCGTATTTACTTGCCTCCCTTGGGAACCGTCCCACTCCCACGATTCCAGCCTATGAGAGGGCATAAGGTCTTAACATCCACAATAAGCTACGAAATATAAGCATTCGACATTTGGACCTTAAAATAACCCTAGGAATCGTTATACACGAATCATACTGTTTGATAGAAGAATCCGACAGGGAAAACATAACCTTTTTCGCGAAGGCTGGTCATTATAGGTTTCATTAATTTATTAAACAAATAAGGAGCTGTGCAAAGACCAAAAGGGACGCAAGTATATTGATACAATAAACCTTCAAACAGAAATCTTAAAAATTTTCGGTCCGTTTCAAAAACTGGAACTAGATGGTACACGTCCTTCAAATCAATTGATGCAACGAATGAACCGCGTTTCGTTTGAATAAAACTATTTAAACTATTTAAATTTAGGATAGTTATATCTGATGTAAACTTAGCCCAAGTTCTCTTAAAGAAGACTAAGCGACCAGCATGAGAACCTACCTCTAGTTGTTTTTCTTCGCAATTGCTTGTTCTATTCTATGATTTGTCGGTTTGCCTCGAAAGGCTGGCTTCTGGAACTGGCGACGGTCGTAATTGTACTTCTGCTCGTTGCCCTTCGAGTGAAAATTCTGTTTGAACTGGTCTCGCCGAATCGAGCTCTTGAAGTTTTTTGAACCTCCTTTCTTTCCTGGAAGGGTCTTTGCGTATGGCTTTAAATCTTTCGAAGACTGCTGGACGGCTTTGGCAGCTTTCAATTACTCTGATAAGTCTTTTGCAAAAAGCCAGTTGTCAAAAGGTAAATCCTTTAACATATCTCGAACAGGAGCTCCTATATTCTTCAGAATCAAGCTTCTACGGATGAACATTTCGTCGTGTTGAAGATCTGCCAAAAGTCTCATTACACCATTAAGAGATTCCAATAATTGTTTTTTCTCCGTTGGATTAGACTTCAAAACTAGTTCTATAGTTTTGCTAACTCGAGCGAGCGATGCAGAAATCTTCTCCTGTTTTTCCACGATTCTCTCATCCCTTTTCTTAATCGTGCTGTCTATATTGGAGGGTCCATCATTAAACAATTAGCGGGAGGAGGGAAATCCTTTAACAATTTCTTTCTCTCTTCCGATGGTAGATCTTTAATTATAATATCAGTCCAGATTTCTGCTAAGCGATCACGAACTGCAGGAGCTAAAACTCGATCAGGCACCAGTCTTTAGCCAAAGACCTGTAAATCTTCCTGTGCAGCCTCAAGTGAAGAAACAGGCGGCTCTATGCCAGAATCTGGTGGATTATCATTAACTCGAACCAGAGAAGCGACTTGATCATTGGATTCATCCAATTTATCTACTTCAATACGCAAATCACGAAGAGATTCCTCTCTGGAAAAGCTTCTCTCTTCAGAGCCGCGAGGCCGACTATAACCTCCAAACGGACTGCCCCTTGATCGTCGATCGTTATTAGAAACTCTTCGAGAAACACTCCTTTCGTGTTCTCGAGAACGCCGATCTTCGTTGTCTCTCCTGTATTCACTTCGAAAACTGCTTCTTTCCTGACTAAATTGTCGATGTCGTCGTCGACTGTTACAGAAACTTCGAGAACGATTTCTTCGAATGCTACTGTTAGAGCGACTTCGAGAACGGTTTCTACGAATGCGACTTGGAGAACACCTTCGAGAACGCTTTGGAGAGCGACTTCGAGATCTACTCTCATTAGACACTGAGCTCGAAGAACAACTTTTGCGACCACCTGACAATAAAAATAAAAAGGAATTCTAATCAGACACCATCAATAGCGAAGTCACAAAAAAGTCGCAAAATAAGTAATTTGCGATTTTAATTCCTTCCGGTATTAAGCAGTGACTAATTGGTTGGACCAAAAAATGACGCAATTAAAATAAAAATCTCAACCGTTCGACGGTAACGAGACGCGTGATTTTGCAGGTTATGTAGAACAGGGCGTTGGACACCCATGTAATATTTTATATATGTCAATTAGTTGGACCAAAAGAACATATTTTACTAAAAAATACTTACCACGATCATAATTTGATCTAAACACCTTTTCTAAAGGTTTAATCTCTTTTTTAACTTTTTATTTCCCATACTGAAAACACAAACGTGTGGCGTTATTGGCACAAAGTAAGAGAATGAGGATCTGCTTGATGGTGGCGCGACGGATAAGGGTGTCGTCCTATGCTATGGTAGCAGAAAACGCAAAGCAGAAAGCAGAAAATCATAAGAGTGAAAGAGACAGACAGATTTTCTCTCTCTTTCACTCTAATGATTTTCTGCTTTCTGCTTTGCGTTTTCTGCTATCATAGGACGGCACCCTAAGCTGGAGAGTTTTCTTTTCTTTGAAGATTGTGGCGACATCGGCAGATAGTGGGGGCACTACATTTTGATCTATTCGGAAGAGGCGCGAAATACAATTGAGGGCCTGGATCGAAAAAGTCACTCAGCGCTCGAGATCACCAAACGTCTCGGTGGACTGAAATTTTAAAGTTAAAAAAATTTAATTTAATAATATATTATCTTGTATAGAATGAAAAAACGGGACTTTTTTCTATTTAAAGTTTTTTTTCCGATGAAAATGGAATAATAGTTTTACTCGATCTCGAGCGCTGAGTGACTTTTTCGATCTAGGCCCTTAATTGGCAGAAGAAAAATATTTCACACCAACATCTAATAATAACAATAAAACATTTTTTTGACACTGGATTAAACAAGCATATGCTAAATCAAGCTTCGCACACGTCGTGTCAAAAAATACGGTTCGATACATGTGCGAGAATGTACTATTATAAGTGTACTTTATAAAAATTACCTTACTACGCAAATAGTCACCACCGGAACAGTAGACTCCAGTAACCCACAAACCAGCAGTAAATATTACCATAAATTTCATTAATTTCATAACATTCACCTGTTCCTTATTATTATCTTGCGCCAACTATCCAAAAAAATTACGTTCATAAAAATGTGTCATCTTGAGACATTAAAAATTCATGTCATGGAAATGCAACTTCGGAAGCTCGTTTCGAGACGATGAAGTTGACTATTCTGCATCTGATAACGCCACAGTGGTCGAAGTAAATACTTCTCTCATTAGTGGCTGATGGAATTTGAATACATCACATGTAGAAAAACTTAGATTCCAGTGGCGCAACAAGCACGGGGTTCTGGGTGTCGAGGACACCCAGTCAGTAATTCGAGTATATTTGCAATATACGTGAGCGTACAAATTATTAGACCCTTGTTCCGCGCCTGTCTAATTCTGTCAACTTTTCAGCTTGATTTCAATGGGCGTTTTTGAATGCACAAAAGGTCAAATTTCAATTTTTTTGGTAGAAAATTGAAAATTAAATGTGAAAAAACCTCTGTCACTACCCAGTTTGTCGAAAAACCACTCTGATTGTGCTAAGCGAGCACGAGATTATTTCATGCTAAAAACGGCGGACATTTTAACTTACATGATGCATCCCGGTTGAAAATTCCTGTCTGGTTTCCTGTACAGGAATCTGTACAGTGGCACAAGTAACTAATAACAATTATGTCAATGCATACGAAGCAATACGAAGCGTTCGGAATGAACAAAATTAAACAATATCTGATCCATCATAAATCTTAAAAAAAAAAATAAACTATGATAAGTTTTAGATTTTTTCTATAGCAACGAGATTGTCTTTTTAGTTTTGTACTAATCAAGTTGTATTACAGATCTTACAAGAAGGTACAATCATATCAATCTTACTCGTAAACACCTAATTAATAACCTCATTGGGCATGTAATACTTTATGAGAATAATTTTTATTGATTTCTAAATGAAAAAGATAAATTTTGTTCCCAAACTTTGGGAAATGTTGAATAACAACAAAACGGAGATTTATTGACTTATTTGTACGTATTGCTGAATTAGTATATTGATTAATTTTAGGGAAAACTACATATTTACTATTACGAATATAAAGTTGGATTGGCTAAATTATTGCTCTCATGATAAAGTATTACATGCCTCGGCAGAGTGATGCATTTACCTAAATTCATATAGGCATAAGTTAAGGGGGTAACCTCCTTTCAAACACCTTTTTTCAACAATTTTTGTTTGCATAAATTTTTATTTGAAATTTACAATATTTTCACATATTATTGCACATATTTTTGACTGTCAAGTCACAAATTTTCATTACTTTTTATCAACATCTGGCCAAAATATGCGCCACTGAGAAAAAAAAAAAAAAAACGGTGGCCATGATTTCCCCATTTTGGATCATCTGAAACAAAATACCCAAACTGATTCTTAAAGAGTACGTAATTGGCTATGGCGTGGAAGTTTTTGTGATTTTTCGTTGTTTTTTCCCGTTTTTTCAACATTAACTGTGTCAAATTGTTATTAAATATTAATTGAAAATTATGAACGTGGTTCACGCCATAGCCACTTACGTACTCTTTAAGAATCAATTTGGGTATTTTGTTTCAGATGATCCAAAATGGGGAAATCATGGCCACCGTTTTTTTTTTGTTTTTTTTTCTCAGTGGTTTAAAGATTTATGATGCAAAGGATCCTTCATAGGTCTTCGTACAGGAACCCATACATGGACTTTTGTGCAGAATAAGAGTTGATTGAGGATTCTGCAAATGGTCCAAATAGATAAAAGTAAAAATAGCTCTGAAATCCTGAGAAGGATCTCATACAGGAAACTTTGTGAATAAAAATCGCAAAGGAAACTGAAAAGGATCATACACAGGAAGTTCTAAGTTTAGTTGGTTTGAAAGTACATGTTCCTCTGCAGGGACCTTTGCATTTAAATTTAGTAAATTTCACAGGATTCTATATAGGAAACTGAGAATAATCCAATCGTAAAGGAAAGTGCAAAGGATCCTTCATAGGTCTTCGTACAGGAACCTGTACATGGTCTTTTGTGCAGAATAAGGGTTGATTGAGGATCCTACATAGGAAACTAGAAATAACTAACAGAACGAAACTGTGCAGGAACCTTCAGGGGTTCTTTTACAGGAACCTGTATACCAGAAGTTATTTCTATTTAGTAAATTTCACAGGATCCTGAAAAGAATCCCATACAGAAACTTTGTATATAAAAATCGTAAAGGAAAGTGCATAGGAATCTTGTTAGATTCCTGTACAGGATCACTGTCTCCAGGTTCCTTGAGGAGGCATACATAAAATCCTTCATTTGAACCCTCATAAGAACATTTACAGATTCCTGTACAGGAAACCATACAGGAACCTATACAGGAATTTTCAACCGGCATGAAATCTCCGCCGTTTTTTGCATGAAATAATCTCGTACTCGTTTCGCACAATCAAAGTGGTTTCTAGAAATAAGTTTTTCAAAAATGCACGTTAAAATCAAGTTGATAGATTTGTCCTTTTCCACAGATTTTGACAGTTTTTTGTCAATTTTTACTTTCAAATTCTATCGCCCTTAATGTGTAGCCTGTCTAATTCTGTCAACTTTTCAAGTCGATTTGATATCCCGATTTTAAAGGCAAAATAAGGTAAATTTAGAGTTTTTTGATAGCAAACAAAGGAAGGAAGAAACGAACAAACTATGTTAGCTCACCAGTTTTTGGAAAAATCACTTTCGTAGTCTGAAAAAAGCCTGAGATTATCGCACATTTTAACTTCCATGATGGAAGAAACTCAAGTCCTGCAGTTTCATGTCGGGACTGCTCCTTAATTATTAACAGATGCGAGGTGACTGCGTCATTTCTATGAAGTCTGTTCTGTGCTGACAGGAATGACTTGAATTGGAATAGAAAAGATAATCTGCGATTTTAAAGATTCATTCGATTCTTGACAAATTTAAATGATTTTAGTAATATAAATGTAATGTATAATTGTCACCAAAAGTAGTGATTCCTTTTTTCTTATAATAAATATGATGAAAATGAAATGATAAAAGATTACAGCGATCATCCTTTTCAAATGTCGGATCTTATATCAGAAAAGAAAAAAATAGTTGATTTGTAAGAGTTAGTAATAATAAATAATATTCAATCTTTTTATCCATTTTACAGTAAGTATTAAATAATAAATAGCTTTCAAAAACCTAAGTGTATATATTATAAACCGTAAATTAACGCTTATAATCGTGAAATGAGAAATATATAATTTTATTATTTTTTAATAATGATTTTCATTAAACTAAGCCATTTGAGCGCCAGCTTATTTTTCTCTAAAGCAAGCAAAAGTATTTCTTTAAGTTTAAGCGAATTTACGTTACATAACCCTATGTTAGCACAGTACCGCCGAGAGGGCTGGGAAAGGGAATTCCGCTGATAATCACTGAATTTACCTAAGAATGGATTAATTAAATTTATTATAAAGGTCATTAATACGTCACACATTGAATAAATGAAATATATCGATTGGAGCAAACTATTAGAGAAATTGACAAACCCCTGTTCGTCAATGTACAGCGATGATTAAAATCAATATTCAGAAACAGTTCAAATCAATTTCAAATAATCACAACAAGAGAGAAGTGAATCGTCACCTGTACTCGGAAAGGCGTGGTAAATAACATGCCTTCCTCGAACTTGTCCCCTTGTCAAGTTCGGCATATTTAATAATTTTATGAAATCCAGTCAATTAATAATAATATGGCTCAACAAGGCCGAATCCACAATAATTCAAATATCTCAACTGGGTGGTTTCCTTACCACACCCAGGGTAATCTTAATTCACCAAAACCAACTCAAAACTTGCCAAAATGCACCAAATAAATGTGCGTGATAACGCCATAGACTTCTAGCACAAAGTGGACGAGTAATCTCTCTCTTCCTGTCTCTTGGCGTGCGTGGAAACAGGCAGCGCCGCGAGACTGTAAATTAAGTTAATTTCCTAATGGTAACAATGTAGTGAAACCGAAGACTGATAATCCCAGTTGACTCGCCGGGCCCAGAGATCGCGCTAGGTGAACCAATTGTAGGCGATCGGCTGATTACGCTGTCATCTTCCTGGTCGTTATCATGCACGGGAATCACATCCATGCACCTTGACCAGGACCCTCTTCTTGCCTAAGCGATGTGAATTGGACGTCAGTGTGGGAGGGTGTGTGTGACTGTGACTCTGAGCCCCCCATAGCTTAGAGTTAATTATGAAACATAAAGTGTGATAAAAATCTAAGTTGGATTTCGAGTGATTTAGTTTTCCAGGTTCCGGATTGCTGCTTGATGGTGAGCTGATTGTTAGAGAGCTCATGTGCTCCAATCACCTGACAGGTTGTGTGAAAACAACCTAACACTCTGTGCTAGGAGTTTTAACGCGTATAAATTAAAGTTAGGTTACCCTACTTAAAATGCCTGGTTGAAATCAAATAGAAACCGGATATAAACCGAGTAAATACCCATTTGGAGTCTTATCCAGTTAGATATGGTTTTTAACCGGACTGTGATTTAGATTTGCGCGTTCTACCCGTGTCTACCTGGTTCCTATCCGGCTAATGTAATCAGAAAATACTCAAACACAAAAATAAGTTTTAATCAGGGTTCTACAAGGCCTCTATAAGAAAATTCGAAAATACGTTTCTATCCGGTACATACCCGCTCCCTGTTTGCAAATATCTAATTAGGGTTATACCCGGGCATTATCAGGTTACTATACGGTACTTTGAATTGATGAAAATCGTTAAGAACAAAATCCATCTCTACCCGGTCCCACCCGGTTCCTATCCGACGAATGGAACCAGAAATGAAATACAAAAATAAGTTTCAACCCGTGGTCAACCAGGTCTCTATAAGAAAATTCGAAAGTGCGTTTCTATCCGATACATATCCGGTATTTATTCGCAGATAGCAAACTAGGTTTCCACCTGGTTCTTATCCGGTCACCGTACGGTATGTAATTTTTTTGAATTTTTGATTTTATTTATTTGTTTAGCAGACTTTATCAGAATTAAAGGAGCTTGGATACCACATGAAGTGGAATTATCTAATGTGAGATTTAGTCTTCTGAAGTCTTTTAAACTTAAACTCTGTGCGGAAAACCTCTTTAATTCCGAGTGACATCCACCATCCAGGATTGGACCAGGAGGAACCAGAGTCCATTCTCCAGGGCAAAAGAGAGAGAGTTCGATCCAAAAACTATATAAAAATATTAAGGTAAGGAAAGCAATTTCCTTGGTTCAAGAGATATTTTTCTAAAGATGGTTGTCTTGTAATAGTAATTAAATAAATATCTTGTAATCTTAAATCTTTGAGTTTTTATTTGAATCAAGGCGATTATCCTCATCCCAGTATAGAGAATCCTTTTTCCCTATCTAAGACGAGGAAGAACCACCGTTTCCTTTACTATTTATTGAAGTTTGGAGATGTGTTACGATTCTTAGGACGTAACAATATATTAATATTCTGCATCTGAAAAAGCATAAAATCAAAATTGTCGAATAAACTAAGAATCGTGAAAGACATAGATCATGGTTCGAGATAACGAAGACTACTTGCAGAGTTTTCCGAATTTCTTGGAGCAAAATCTCCACCCTCGATAATTTTCGAGTTTTCGATTTCGAAAGAGGAGAAATGAGAATGGAGGAGAACTTGGTTACGCGCGCATAGCAAGGCGGTCTCCTACTCTTAATCACACGGACACAGAGGTTCAGTTCTGCGCGTCGGTCGGCGTTTAAAATATGCGAACACTGTGTTGAACCTGTTTAGAAAGCAGTCCGTCTTTCATTTCATAGCCATCCAATGGCCCTCGTCGCGCTTTCGATATCAACTCTGACAGCTCACTGTCCATCTCTTGGCATCTTTTCAATCGCTCTAGCACAGGGTCTTCATCTTCGTCAACCACTAAAATCTCAGGCATCGGATAACGGCTAAGTGCATTTACGTGCTGTAGTTTTGAGCCTGCACGATGCTCTATCGTGTACTGATATTCCTCCAAGGTTAGCGCCCATGTGGCCACTTGCGATGTCCTTCTTGGACATCGTCTGTGTGAATGCCTGGCAATCGGTCACAATTCTGAAAGGTATTCAAACTAGATAGGAACGAAACTTCTTTAGCGCTCTAACGATTGCTAAAACTTCCAACTTATAGCTGTTGTATTTTTCTTCCGTATTCGTCGTTTTCCAACTGGCAAAGTGGATCGGATGAAGTCGTCTATCTTCGTCGTCTTGTTGCAAAAGTATCGCCCCCAACCCCAAGGACGAAGCGTTAGGGCGTCTAGCAGAGCCGTCTGCTCTTCAATTCTCGATATCTTGTTGAGCTTTTTTCACACACTATGCACTTTCAGCCTTCGCTGTTGTAACGTCTTTTCTTCTCACGTCTTGCACAACTCGATTAATCCGAGATGATTTTTATTTTAATTCGAGATCACATCAATCCCGGACGATTTTTATTTTAACTCGAGATCGCAACAATCCCGGACGAGCCCCCAATTGTAGGGATAAAATGAATGTGTCACAAGATATGAGAATACAGCAGCGATTTATTAGCTCAAAGATAAATTAAATTACATACACTTTAAAATCAAACGCCAATAAGTACAATTAAAAAACTCTCACTTTTCAGAGACTCCCTAAACGACGAACTACCAACGAACGACTCTCTCTCGACTCTCACACACTCACCCAAGCCTAATCAGTTACTTCTAATACCGAGGGAACCGCACACCGCACCTGACCCCGGGGCGGCTAAATTCAAACCCCACACTATTGGGAACGAAATTTCTTTACTATTTGGAACATGTTACTATTGGGAACATTACTATTTAGGAAGTCGCAAAAAATTTTTGTTCTGCCAATGAAATATTCTATTATATCAATCAATTCTACGGTTTTAGGTTTTGCAAAAGTAAACATTAAAAATATGAAAAATTGTATATATGTATTTTATTTATTGTTAATGCAAAAGATTTTTTTAATGAAATTATCCTGAGATAATTTAATATTTGTGTATGGTTGAGTACCGTGGAAAAAATGTGTTACCATCATCTCGAAGTTTAGGGTAATGGTTAGGTAGCTGGTCTCGTGTCCCGTAGGTTCATGCGTTCGATTCCCTCTAGCGTTGCGTGCGAAATTTTATTTGTTATATATGCGTTAAAATTTACAAATATCGATTATTTATAAGTATATGCATAATATATCAACGAATAAACCATATTCTTAATTAATAATTGTTTTTTATAACATTTTTTTTATTTTTTCCGGGTACAGGTGTTTCAAACACCGGATACAAACCTAATAGGAACCACTCAGCTCCGGATAAGACCCATGTAGCAACCGGATACAAAAATTATATCACACCGGGTAGAACCCGATCAAGTACCAAACAGAAACTAGGGACAAAAACCGGGTATAATTCTGAAAGAACCAGGTATGGACCGCGTAGAGGTATTTTGAAACACCGGATACAAACCTGGTAGAAACCACACAGCCCCGGATAAGACCCATGTAGGGATCGGGTACAAAAATCATATTGCCCCAGGTATAACCCGGTCAAACGCCGGGTATAAACCGGGGTAAAAACCTGGATGCATTTCGAATAGGTACACGATAAGAATCGAGTACAATATTCCACACAGTCCCGGATAAGACACATGTGGGAACCGAATTCGATCATAATATCGAACCAGATAGAACCCGGGTACAATACCGGATAGAAACCGGGGATAAAAACCAGGGTCTATTCCCAGAACAACCAGATACGTTCCAACTTCTATCCGGTTCTTATCTGGATTGTACCTGCCATTTTAAGCAAGGTAAAATATGAAAAATGTGCGTGGTATAAAATATACCACGTCACAGTATATATGATGAGGTATAGTGCAACAATCACAGTTCTCACATAAATCTTTTGATTGAATGAATCTTTAAAATCGCAGATTATATTTTCTATTGCAATTCAAATCATTTCCGCTGAACTATGAATCATCGATCGAGGTCAGCACAGTACAACCTTCATAAAAATATCGACAATGGCTTGAGCCTTTATGCCATCAGAGTCAAGGTGCAGTCCAATGTCGGCAGAAAACCTTGATGCTGCACAATGACTATTAGCAGAGCTGTCAATATTTAATTTCTTGCATGATGGAAGTTAAATTGTCTACCGTTTTTAACATGAAATAATCTCACGCTCTTTTGGGACTACAAAAGTGATTTTTCGAAAAGCTGGAGAGCTAGCATAGTTTTGTCATTTCTTCTTTCCTTTTTCTGCTACCAAAACACTAAATTTACCCTCTTTTGCCTTTAAGATGGAGATTTCATATCCATCTGATAGATTTGTGTCTTTGCACAGATTTTAACAATTTTTGACAGTTTCTTTGTAAATTTTTACTTTTAAATTCCATTGCCCTTCAAATTGCAGATTATCTTTTCTCTTGTAATTCAAATCATTCCCGCCAAAGTTCGTATCGCCCAGCGAGGTCCGCACAGTATAGCCTTCTAAAGAGAGAGTAACTCTATTTGTCTTTTTCACACTCTTAAGATTTTCTGCTTTCTGTTTTGCGTTTTCTGCTGCCATGGAACCAGGGTTGCACACGTAATATACCTTAGGTAAATTACATGAGGTTTTTGACGTAATTTACGTCCCTATTTTATTACATGTAATTAACGTTTTCAAGATAGCGACTGCGCTTACATATTTAGAAAGTAAACATAACATAATTCTTGAATAAGTGAGGTTATGTTATGCTCTTTTTCCCCACCCTCCTTTCAAGTCCACCGTTTTCTACATTTATTACATTTTTTACGTACAATACGTAAAATACGTAATATACATATAAAAGTCTAATAAGCCTAACCGTGCAACCCCGCATGGAACAGCACCATAAAGGTGGAATCCCATGTGGGCGCAAAATGCAAAGCGCAAAACAAACAACCAATGACAGAGAATTTTTGAGAAGACAGAAATCTAAAAGTGTTCTGCAATTGGCTGTTTGGCTTTGCATACGTTGCATCCAAAAAATATTACAGCGTCACATCTTTATTCTATACTAGTGCCACTGCCGGCCGCTATGCGGCCGTCGTCGCACTACCCTTTCTATGTTCTATGTTCTTTTCTACATTCAATATGCTCAATGTTTTTTTTCTTATTTCGATACTTTTCGAGACAAATTCGAGACTTTTCGATATTCGACTTTGTTCAATTCGAGATTTCATGCCATGACTTTTTTATAATAGGACTAGTGCCACTGCCGGCCGCTACGCGGCCGTCGTCGCACTACCGTTTCTATGTTTTATGTTCTTTTCTACATTCAATCTGCTCAATGCTTTTTTTCTTATTTCGATACTTTTCGAGACAAATTCGAGACTTTTCGATATTCGACTTTGTTCAATTCGAGATTTCAGGCCATGACTTTTTTCTAATATATATATAATATATAATATGATGATAGGATACTCTGCGTTGGCGGGTGATACATCATCTCCACTCCACGCATTTTGCAACGCTTTTGCTTCCTCATAGAGGAAGCTTTGTAGTGGTAACAAAATCCAGTTTCCTAAAAAAGTTTTTTTTGAACATATTTCAAGGGCAATATATTTAATATGATGATCTGAAAAAATGTCCGCATGTATGTATGTGTGTGTATGTGTGCGTGTGCGTGTGTGTCACGATCCTGCAATATCTTGAAAACGCGTACAGATAAATTGATGAAATTTTGCATAGTTATTCTACTATATACCTAGTTTAATTTCTTCTAAGGGTTTAACAAAATATTTAATTTTACAAGTTTTATGTACTCTTATAATTTTCGTAAAATTCATTTTTCTACTATAACTTCTCAAATATTGAAAATATAAAGCTGATGTAAAGAAAATGAAGATTCTTTGTGTCTAGACGAATCAATTCACCTAAAAGATTAATGCATTTGATAAAAAAAAGAAAGTTATGCTTTATTGTAATTTTCGAAAATGAATTTTTTTAATATAACTTCTCTAGTAATCAAAATTTAATGCTGATGTAAAGAATGCTTAATGCTTCCTCTATGAGGAAGCAAATCATATTTGCTTACAGGAAGCAAAGTGCTCATTGAATGAGTACAAAATTTGATACAACTTGTTTCGCATATATCGGTTGCAATAAAGTATCTTGTGAGAAATTGTGTATTAGGGTGTCGTCTTATGGCAGCAGAAAATGCAAAGCAGTAAGCAGAAAATCATCAGAGTGAAAGAGCCAGGCAGATTTTCTCTCTCTTTCACTCTAATGATTTTCTGCTTTGCGTTTTCTTCTACCATAAGACGGTACCTTTAAGGTTTTATCTGGCGTAACCCAGATCAACCCTCCCTACCGAAAATCTAGACGATGCTAGACTCATTCTAGACAAATTTTTGCCTTGCCTGATTCTAGCAGAATTTTATGACGGTTACTTTGTCAAGGGTTTTTCTAGAACTCATTTAGCAGAGTCTAATGATGGTTTAGTATGGTCAGGTATCACGCTTGTGATCAAACGATTTATTTTTCCCTATTGTATACCTCATGACAGTTACTCATTAGATTTCAGGCTACTTGAGTATTTTATACCCACTGCCCTTTCTCCTTTTAAGTAGCCAAAAGATCTACAAAACTCTGCCCCCGAAATTCAACAGCGGGGTTCCTTTCTCCGTATTGAGGATTAAAATCCGAACTTATTTTTTTTTAATTTTGCAAGTAACAATTTATAAATCTTTTATTTGAAAACTGTTCTTCTTTTAATTTTTAATTTTTCTCCTACATGCTTATACAGAAAATTTAAGGGTTTCTGCGAAAAATAATCAAAAATATACAACAAAGAAAAAAAAACTTAAAGATGAACCAAGTGGTAAACTATCAAATTAGAAATCTTCAATATCTGTCATTTCCGAAATTGTAATTGTAATTGCAAAATTTAAATAAGCTATTTGTATTCTATACACGTATTCACACATTTTTAATTAATTAAACAAATTCAATTTGTTTAAATAATTTTTTTTGAAAATTCGTTTATTGATGAAAATTAATACTATTGCTCTCGTGGAATATTTACCAACATTGATTAATGAATTTTCAATGATTGGAAACAATTGCATTGGTTAATTTTTTTCCAATAAATCTTGGGGAATTTTTCCTACAATTAGTTAGGAATACGTTAATTCTAATCTTTACGGTTATAAAGTTGAAGACGGTGAGGCCTATGTTCTTAAACTATAGCTGTAAAAAAAGGTTTTGGGTTCCTCCCAAAAAAACCCCTCCATACAAAAATTGTTTTTCAACAAAAATTTCATTTTTGTCGCAACATATGCACATATGCACCGTGTTTTTCGGTTTATTTCACTATATATAGTAGCAACACGAATACTTACATTCACCCTCACTCCTTACATTCGCACACCTGATTACAGAAAGTACCCCCATTTAGCACAAAAGTGCCCACATTTAAGCATAGCCGATGAAACACAGCCGATGAAAGTGACAGGGAAAGCTCAGACAATGAAAGAGATAGTGACAGTGATACGAACGAAGATGAATATAACGAAGATGACTAGTAAGTCTGTACTGAATCCTACGACTCCACAAACTTTTGATCAAGAGGAACTAGACGATCTTATAAGAGATTTGGGATTACCGAAAGATGGAGCTGAGTATCCTGCTGCAGCATTAAAAAAGAAAAACTTTTTGTCTGAGGGAACTAAAGCTTACGTTTATCGAAATAGAGAAGAAGACTTTCCGAATTTGTTTTCCAAGGATGAAGAAAATTCTTTGACTTACTGGGTAGACGTGAGGGGATTGATGAATCAATTAAAACCCGATATCCATATGGAGGAAGAGTGGAAACTATTTATCTACTCCTCAAAACGAAGCCTAAAAGCGGTTCTACTTCCCAATGGTAACCTATTCCACTAGGCCATTCAACAAAGTGGAAAGAAACATATAAAAATATAAAAATATTTTTGGACAAAATTAAGTATACAGAACACCAATGGAAAGTTTGCGGGGACCTTAAAATTTCCACTCTGATTTTGGGACAACAACCCGGTTTTACAAAGAATCCCTAATTTTTTTTGTCTTTGGGATAGCTGAGATAGAAAGAAAAACTACGTACAAAAAGATTGGCCAAAGCGAGAAGATTTACATCCCGGATCCAAAAATATAACACGTGAACCATTACTAGATCCTTCAAAGATTTTGCTTCCGCCTCTGCATATCAAACTTGGTCTGATCAAACGATACGTAACTTACGTAAAACGTCACTAGATACCGCGTGTATTCTCTCTCGTACAAACACTCGCCCGCTCTCTCTCTCTCTTTCTCTCTCTCACTCTCTCTCTCTCACGTTTTCACCGTATAGAACATTTACACTATTGTATTTATTGTATAACATTCTTTTTATTTTTGTCAACATAAATTGATAATTAATTTATTTCTTGCCCTTAAAATTGATCCTGGCTCGACTGAAGCGTCCGGTAGGGCAAAGATATAAAAGACATGACTCCCAGATCGAGGGATGTCAAAAACACACCATCACATGGCGCCCGAACAGGTTTTGACCCGATTTTACTTCTTTTTTTTAATTTAGAGAGAGAGCCAGTGACGTGACCTGGGGAATTGTTCCCATGCCGTCCGCTCTAACCGTACCGTACCGCTTTCCGAGGGTGGTCGGTTCCGGGGCGCTTTCCTGGTTCACCGAAGGAGCGCGCGCCGCGGTTGCATAGCCATGGGTAGCATGTTTAACACCTTAGGGAATGGGTGTCACAGAGCGCCAGTTAAACCGCAACCGCATAAATTACCGTACCGACTTGTTACCGATTTGTTACTTGAAATGAATGCTACCAAGCATCAGGTACGAGCCACTACATAAGGAGAACTGCGACACGTTGAAAATCCTCATGCGTGCCTTATTAATCAAGAAAGATGCATGGGGATATGTCAACGGAACCATCGCCAAACCGATTCCAAGGCACAGGAATGATGTAGACGCTATCGCAAAAGAGTTGAGGTAGACCCAGGCCAACCTCAAAGCTCAAGCGGATATAATTCTAGCAATAAGCGCATCTGAGATTAAACATGTAAAAGGATGCGATACGGCAAATAGAATTTGGCTAAAGCTTGAGGAAACGTATCAGTCGTGGATCTCAATGCGCAAAGCCACACTCCTAAACCAACTGATTTCCATGAGGATGGAACATGGAGCGGATGCTCGGGATTATACGAGACGATTCTTCGACGTCGTTGACAGGTTGGCCGACATGGACTACGAGATCAACCAGGACCTGTTAATGATCATCCTACTGCGCAGTCTTTATGACGCATGAGAGAATTTCATAGTGTGCGATATCATCGCTCGACGAGCTGCCCAGTCCGGAGGCGTTACGGATCAAGATCGCGGAGGAATACGACTCTCGCAAGGGCTCGAGTACAGATGGCGCACATAACGCTCTGTACGCCGGCAAGCACAATTACGGCAAGTCGGTAAAAAGGAAGCCTTTCATGAGAAGTCGCCAACAAAAAGGTAAAAACACTGATGTCAGGAATGGAGCCAAGAAGGACGCTCGAATGCTGTGTTTTAGATGCAACAAAGTAGGACATCGAGCAAGAAACGGTCCAAAAGCAGACAACGCGAAAAAGTCGCACGCTGCTAACGTTGCTCTATTTCTTTCAGCCTTCAAGGTGGCTGAGGCCAACCGAGTTTCCACCGATGCTCAACGCGTCACATGGTACCTTGACAGCGGATGCACATCTCACATGTGCAAGGACAAAAAAGCTTTTACTAAGCGAACCCCGTTGGCAACCGAAAAACTTAACCTGGCCAACGACGCTTGCGCGAATATTCATGGGCAGGGCTTCAATCAACTGCTATGAGGATGAAGGACAGCATAAGAAACGTCACTTTTGACAGCATGCTGTATGTCCCCGATTTGCGTATTAACCTCGTTTCGGTTAGCAAAATAGCCGACAAAGGTTTCAAGGTAATTTTCAGTAGGAACGGAGCGGAGGTTGTCACTGAGAAGAGCTCAGTACTTGCGAGCTGTGGTCAGGAATGGCTTGTTGCATGGAATCGCCGCCAAGGATGTCAACGAAAATTTTGAGTATGAAATCTGTTTGCAGGGGAAGATGTGTAGGAAGCTCTTTCCCAAAGTACGAGTGGCATCGCATGGCGGCAGCAGATACTTTTGCACTTTCATCGACGATTGCACTGGCTGATGCGAGGTGCGATTCTTAAAGCATAAGAACGAGTTGCAAACGGAATTTGAGAATTTTCGGGCCATGGTTCACATTCAGCAGGGGAAGCTGATTAAATGTTTGCAATCAGATAATGTGCTGGAGTAAGTGAACACGAGTTTCAATAACTTTCTCGAGAAACACGGCATCATAAGAAGACTGACCGTTCCCCGAACCTCGCAGCAAAACGGAGTATCCGAGAGAAAGAATAGGTCGCTGCTCGACTTAGCGCGTTGTTTACTGATCGACGCTGGATTGCCGGCCTCTTTTTGGGCGGAGGCTGTGGAAACGGCGAAATATCTATGGAACAGGTGTCCATCCAAGCGATCAGGAGGGAAGACTCCACAGAGCTTTGGCATGGAAAGCCCCCCGACGTCAGTGATCTACATCGTTTCGGATGTGCAGTGTACGTCAAGGATAATGTTCCAGGCAAGGGAAAGATGACACTGCGCTCAAGAAGGGGGATCTTCCTAGGATACGGTGCTCAAGCGAAAGCCTGTCGTGTGTGGATACCGGACAAGAGAAAGGTCTGGAGCAGGCTGGCCGTGCCTGGCACAAACTCGGAGCTTCGCCGACTGCCGCCGATCCCTGCGTTTACACGCTGGGGACTGATGAAGATATGCTAACTATCATCGTGTACGTTGAGGATATTCTAATCACAGGTCGCGACTCTGAGAAAGTTGCAACTACATCTACGATATAACTCTCGTAATTTTGTTTTCAAGGCGTATTCACTTCCGTTGTTTTCACGCGAGCATAAATACAGTGTAAAATAAATGTACATTTCAAATAATTAATATTAATATAAATTATGCAAAATATATTGACAGAATTAATTATTATTTATAATTTTTAATATTTATTATTTAAATTAAATTCATTACAAATAATTTAAACTTACATTAATTACATTGTAAATAATTAACAATGTATAAAAATTTAAAATAAAAATCACCGGCAAAAATAATTGAACCCGCGCCGGTAGCATGTCAGCCGACAGCCGTAACCACTAGGCCACCGCTTCACTTGGCTGAACGACTTACCGGCCTATACTCACTCGGCGTGCGTGAAAATCTCAATTTTTAAAAGTAAATTTCTCGAAATAATTTTTACTATTTGTTATTTAAATTAAATTCCTTACAAATAATTTAAACTTACATTAATTACATTGTAAATTAACAATGTATAAGAAAAAATCACCGGACAGGATCACCATGTCATTGTGTGCAGTGGAGAAAACTTACACCTATGCACATGTCACACACATATGGAGAAACTCTTAACTGATGATGAAGAACCTCTAGCTCACGATCCACGGAGGGGTATTTACCGAAATTAGCTGGTCAAAAATCGACTTTTAAAAAATTGTGTAACCCAGTTTTTTTTTTGGATACCTTAATAATGCGAAAACTATCTCCTGTAATTAGTTTACTTTCAAAAGCAACATATACGACCCGAAGCGAAGGTGAGTTGAAGTTTGACGCTTGACGTAACATTATTATTTTTTATTTATTTTTATACCATTCTCTTTTGTCGTACATACAGGTCCGGAAACTCTAGTGGAGGGGATTTAGTAATGATGAGTCGTGTTTTGAAGCTTTTTGTATTTCAGAAAGTAGCCACCGCACGTGTGGCGCAGTGATCTTAAAGTAGCGCGAAATTTAAATGTTCAATGAAGCCTTCCCTTGTGAAGTTGGGTGTTTATACCGTTTATACGTTCTTCAATGGTTTTTTAATGCAAAGTTATGTGTCGGTACTTACGTCGCTTAACCTCTAATCGGTGACATTTTTTAATTGTTTTTCGCATTTTATATTACTAATTACTGTGTGTTGGGAATGATTTTTCACGATGCCGAACGCATGTTGTGTGCGGCAGTGTCCGAACAGTTTATGGTGTCAAAATAAAAAAATTTCTATATTTAAAGTTCCCAAGGACGAGAAATTGCGCAAGGAATGGGAAGTTGAAATTCCCAGTAACCAAATTCTGAAATCATCCAGTTTTATTTGCGAAAGACATGATGACTAAAATTTAATTCATAATAATAATAATTCATTGTGTGGTAAAAGTATTTATTAATAAACTTCTTAATATAAAGTGTCTTTGATTAATATTTAAATTTCGCGCAACTTTAAGATTATTGCGTCCCACGTGCGGTGGCCACTTTCTGAAATATGAAAAGCTTCAATTTGCGACTCAACCCCCACCACCGGACTTTCCGGACCTGTATGTACGACCGTGCTCTAGCTGCAAAAACATAGTGTACGTAGGTGTGTGTTGCATGGCAGTTTGGGGACTAGCCAGCCGGCATAATGGCTATGTTCCCCCTTCCATTACCATCGTCTCTACAGCATGGCTCAGCGACAATGTTCTACGCTGAGAAGCTAGACGGCCCGGGTTCGATTCCCGGCATCTGAGAAAATCTCCTTCCCTGTGTCTAAGGCAAGGTCCGTTCACACTGCCTTACTGATGAGTCCAGTGAACGGACCTAGGACGAAACATAGAAGAGAAAAGTTATAGATGGCTTAACGCCATATCTGTAGGTTACATCTTCTTATACCCTACAGCAGGTTAGTTCAGCTGACACATGTACATGACACAGAGAAGCAGTGCTCTCTGCTCTGTACATGTGAAGTTCTCTCCAGTAAAGTACGTCCGGTCGGTGCTATGGGATGAACCTGACAAGCACATTCGACCGAACGTACTGATTTTAAAGATATAAAAGGATTTTAAATGTTACCGTAAAATTTTAAGAATTTTTTAAAGTTTGTCAGGGAATTTTATGGAGAGATTTCAAAAGATTTTTACGATTTTTAAAAGATATTTTTAAAAGATAATTTAAAAAAAATTTGTTAGCATTGTTAAGGATTTGGATATAGTTCCGACTAGTGGTTATGCTTGATTTTCTTGAAACTTCGTATACTTATGTATTTTGATACGCTGATTACGAAAATGATAGTGAAAGTTGGCGAAAATTTGAATTTAATAAGGAAAACCATAAAAACCCCATAAAATCATGGTTTTTTGCGATTATCTCAGCTAATATGCAAAATTAAAAAAAATGTTTCAAACAAAAGTTGTACACGGAGAAAAACGTTTAGTTAGGCCAACTAGACGAATCTAGTTACGCGTACCTAGTAAATGTAAGACAGATATTTCGTAAGTCTTACTAAATGTTTCGTAAGTGGTGTAGTAAATCTAACCGATGCTTCTAGTATTGGCGACTAGTGTCAGTAACTAAACATCTCGTAAAGGGTTGTCCCCCACTACTCTATTATTCTCTTCGATGTTCCCTCCTAACCTGTTACCCCCTTGCTGGCCTACTTAATTTTTCGCATCACTCTGCATTTTTTGACGACACGTGCATTTATTATTATTTGTACAGTTTATTTCCACAATGATTGTTGTGTTCTCAATGAAAGTTTTGTTCTCAACAAAAGCAATTAAAAAATGAGTGAATTTTGTGACTTAGAAGTGGAGAGTCTATTGAATCAATGGAATTAATCTCTTATAAGTCTAAATTCAAAGGTATAAATGTATAATGTATATATGTATAATTTAATGTCTAATTCGTATATGTATAATCTGTATAATATGTATAAACTAATGTCTAATGCTTATTCGAAATTAATAATAGTTAATATTATGACTTAATAATATTCTATATAAATAATATATAATATTATAATTATTAATAT
>UCOK01017212.1:0-14394 GCA_900474325.1 Synergus umbraculus
TTACTGCAGAGCTAAAAACACTTTAGTATACAATTATACACCTTTTCACTTTTGTAAATTTTGTGTTTTCGTCCATAAAATACCAAACGAGAATTCTCAACGATATTCGTTTTCAACTGTTTACAACTGTCAAATATTTCAAATGCTGAGAGATCGTAGACCGGTCGAGTCGGTGTAGTAGTACATAGTTTTCCTGTTTACAGTGTCCTGCATTAATGCTATCCTTTGTAAACATGTCAACCCAACCCTGGTTTTCATAACATTCTAATGGAAACCAGGGTTGGGTTGATATGTTTAAAAAGGAAACCATTAATGCAGGAAACTGTACACAGGAAAACTACTGCGTCGACTCGGATCGGATCTCCCAGCAGTGGTCGGTCGGTTGGCGGTTGCGCGCGCGGGGGGCGAGCGAAGAAAGTCGAAAGTCGAGCGGACGCAGTCGACCTTTAGTCGACTTCGAGTTAGTAAAGTCGATTGTAAAAAGTCGACTTTTGAACCGTAAAAGTCGATTTTCGACTAAAGTCGACTTCGACTTTTCCATCCCTAATTAATACATTGGAGCGCCATAGTTAGACAATTTTCGAAACAACTTTTCGAACTGGAAAATTTGAATTACGCGCATACCAAGTTCAGAGCATTAATATCAATCCTTGTTCAGGATTTGACCGTTAGGGATGAGAGGGTAGTAGAACGAAGTCTGAGAGGGAGTGAGGATATGAATAGGAAAGAAAGGGGGGGGGGGTTAGGAAGTATCTTCGAGTAAAGACTCACCATTTTTGTAGAGATTAAGAATCGTTTATTAGAAAGCAGGTTTAAACAAACGGAGACGCCAGAGGTACACGTCGCTTAACGAACTAGGAAGTATGAGTAAAAATTCTAAGGTGATATGGATACTTGTGGACCTGGAGGGTTAGATAGCCCAAAGTCGCTAAAAGTCGAATGGTTGTGCGGAAAAGGAAAAGGAGTGGGGGGTAACGATGCGCCGGAGCTAATTGGTATGCCACTAGCCCGGACTTTCCAGCGGTGCCGAGAGGTTTCCCTACTCAGGTGATGCACCTAGAGGTATGCCTCTAGGCGAGTGCCGGAGACTAACTGGTATGCCACTAGTCCGGACTTTCCCGCGTTGCCGAGAGGTTTCCCAACTCAGATGATGCACCTAGAGGTATATGCCTCTAGGCGCCACCCCCAAACGATCTGACGATTTCTCGTCGTGCAGGCCCTTTTATACTCTTGGGGTCTAAAGGGTTTGTGTGGTGAGGGAAGAACCCTTTTGGTGGGAGATGCGTGGAAGACGCTTTCACGGTATCCGCGCCTCTCTGAGTCCCCGGGAGATGCGCGGGAAACGCTTTCGCGGTATCCGCGCTTCTCTGAGTCCCATCACGCGGTTTTAATAGAAATGGTCTTCGCCGCGCTGTCTGAGTATTTTGAGGCGAAGGTCATTTCTACTTATTTCTTAGATTATTTTATTTTATTCTATTTCTTATTTTCTAACTTATATTTATTTACATTTATTTCCGAGATAGCAATATCGTTTTTGGGGTTTTGCACCTGGGCGTATATCAGCATATAGAGAATGTTATTTCTCAACAGAAAATACAAAAAAAAACGATTTTCGAAAAAAAGTGGAGTTAGTCAATTTGCTAATTAGATCGTCGATATGTAAAATAATTTTGAGAAAATGAATAATTTTATTAAATTATATTAATATTAATTTATTGGATACTTTAATTCTGCATCCTTCTTTTGGAGGGAATCTGTTTCCATTTCGCCAGACATCATTTTAACGTTTGTATTCGTTCACATTACAATTTGACTAAGATGTCATTTTGCATCTATCTAGAAGTTGATCGCAATTTTAAGACGATATGAGACGAAAAAAAAAGTGAAGATATGAGAAACAGACAGACCATCATATCGTATCTTTATACACCACCTCTTCCGACTTTCTGCCTACGGTACTGTTGAGTCAGAGTTGAGTTCAACACGTCTCTCTCCCTGAGCCGGTTTACACCGTCGAATTTAGGCGCGTGTAAGTATAGTTACACTCGACGGTGTAAACCCGCCCCCTGCCAAGATCACTCTAATAAGTAAATGAGGTGATTCCTCCATGGATGTAAGAATATATGGATGGAGCCAAAGCCTGCGAGGCCTGTGACCAAGTAAGTAAGGGGGGAACCTGTCTATAGGCGGCCATATTACCGTGGGAAGTTTCTTGGCTTTCGATTGGCTAAGATTTGAGTGCGGGCTTTTAAAATCTACCTATCATAAGCCAAGCAAAAAATCAGGCAATTGAAAGCCAAGAAATTTCCCCGGGTAATATGGTCGCTCCATGCCCCCTTCGCAACTCAGCTGGCACATCCCCCTTGCCTAAGTTGGGACTTTGTGCTCCATCCATATATTCTTACATCCATGGTTTCCTCAAATAAACCCAATACGCAAACGGATATGCATATGCAACGAAGTTTGCGTAAAAAAGTAACTAGTACCAACTATCGCTGGTGAATTGAAAAGTTACTATTGTGGTGTTCCGTTGTTTTGACGGGTGGGAATATGTTGTAAGAAAGCCATTATTTAAACCGTTATCAACAAATAATTTATTGAAAATGAGAACTGAGTTATTCAAGATAGTTATCAATAATTAAATGGATGCGAGCATGCGCGAGAAACAAATTAATGAAGAGGACGACGCCTATTCTAATATCTATAGATCTAGAAGATTTACCCTGGTCTATTCAGTCATCGCGAAAATTCGTTTTTCGATTTATTATAATTTAAATATTCATTAAGGCGTTATTCTACTTTATACGCTAAAAAAAGAGCTATTTTTCAACATTTTTTTTTAGTATGTCATGAAACATATGGATATAAATATTTTTAGGTATGAAAACATGTCTTAATTAAAAATGTATTTTTTCATTAATTAGCATAAATGTTAGTAACATTTATGATAAGCAAATGACTTTCCGTATCAATACAATTGGAAAATAACACCAACAAATAGTTTTTAACGAAAAGCAAAAAATTTCATGAAAATTGCATGTCAATAGTCATACAAATCGCTAATATTTAGAAATAAGTCGTTTTCCAAGTTCATCTATTGTTTTAAATGACAAGTTGAGCCTTAAAACAAATTTAATTGTCTACAAATTAAAGATTTTCTACTTTGAATATCATAACGTATCCTGAGTATGTCGAAGATAAAATGCGAAAAACCTGATTATTTATGAACAAATACAGTTACATGTTCGAAAACCAACACATGTAGGAATAGGATTCAAATACGGAAAGTCATTCGCTTATCATAGATGATAAGAATATTTATGCTAATTATTTAAAAAATTTGTTTTTAAATAATTATAAAAAATATATGTAGAGGTGTTTTCACCGACCAATTCCTATAAGCGGTGGTTGCTACAACGACAATTGATACTTTCCACGACTTTTCACTAAAATTCTATTTTAATAACTATTTTCATCAATTCTCTGCCTTTCTAGCCAATTATGATGATTGATTGTTAAATACCTCTAAACCTTATTCCTACATGTATTGGTTTTCGAACCTGTGCCTATATTTGTTCATAAATAATCAGGTATTTTGCATCTTATCTTCGACATACTCAGGATACGTTATGATATTCAAAGTAGCAAATCATTAATTGGGGGTTAATTAAATTTGTTTCAAGGCTCAAATTGACATTTGAAACAGTAGATGAACTTGGAAAACCTTTTGTTTCGAAATATTAGCGACTTGTATGATTACTGACATGCAATTTTTATGAAATTTTTAGCATTTTGCTAGAAACTATTTGTTGTTATTATTTATCATTTTTAGTGATACGGACAGACATTGGGTGATCATAAAAGTTACTAATATTTATTCTAATTAATTAAAAAATGCATTTGTACATAATTAGAAAAAATATATCCAGAGGTGTTTTCAGCGACCAATTCCTATACCCTGTGGTTGCTACAACGACATTTGGTACTTTCCACGACTTCTCACTAAAATTTTGTTTTAATCACTATTTTCATAAATTCTCTGCCTTTCTGGCCAATTATGATGATTAATTGTTAAATATCTCTGAACCCTATTCCTACATGTGTTGGTTTTCGAACCTGTACCTGTATTTGTTCATAAATAATCACGTTTTTCGTATTGTATCTTCGACATAGTTAGGATGCTTTAGGATATTCAATGTAGCAATTGATTGATTTGTGGTTAGTTAAACTTTTGTTAAGGCTAATATTGTCATTGGAAACTGTGGTGACCACCTGTTATAATTATTAATATTTTAGGCTTAATTCATCAATAATTTAATCTCTTGATTAGATATCAAATTATAGTAAATTAAAATAATATTTCGTTAAAATAGCTCTCAAAATATTCTCTCTTTTCGGAGTTCCGTTATTTTATGTTTCTATATTAGTGTTGAAAGTTTAGTTAGCAAACACAACCCAGGTATACACTTTCTCCCGTACTGTACAAATCTTAATTGGGTTTTCCCAAATTTTATTGCATTTCCCTTTCCTTCGATGGCCTTGTCACCTAGGACGCTAGCTGAGGGTCAGGTCAGTCAAGTCAGTCCCCGGTCGATCTTCACTGTATACACTTCAAAATTATTTAGCAAAAATAAAGTTTCAATAAATAAGTATCTATTTATTATTTCAACCTGCACGCAAGCTCCCACAGAAACAATAAATGAACCTGGGAGAACTTTTGTTTCTAAAGTTTAACAATTTATATGATTAGAAAGACGCAATTTATATGAAATTCTTTGCTTTTCGTTAAAAACTATTTGTTGGTGTTATTTTCTAGTTGAATTGATACGGAAAGTCATTCGCTTATCATAAATGTTACTAATATTTATTCTAATTAATCAAAAAAATGCATTTTTAATTAATTACAAAAAATATATCCAGAGGTGTTTTCAGCGACCAATTCCTACACCCTGTTTTTGCTACAACGACAATTGGTACTTTCCACGACTTCTCACTAAAATTTTGTTTTAATCACTATTTTTATTAATTTCCTGCCTTCCTGGCCAATTATTATGATGAATTGTTAAATATCTCTGAACGCTATTCCTACATGTGTTCGTTTTCGAACCTGTACCTGTATTTATTCATAAATAATCACGTTTTTCGCATTTTATCTTCGACATATACTGAGGATACTGTAGGATATTCAAAGTAGCAAATCATTAATTTGTGGTCAATTAAATTTGTTTTAAGGCTCAAATTGACATTTAATGTTGACATGTCAACTTACATTGAATATCCTAAAGCATCCTAAGTATGTCGCAGATAAAATGCGAAAAACGTGATTATTTATGAACAAATCCAGGTGTAGGTTCGAAAACCAACACATGTAGGAATAGGGTTCAGAGATATTTAACAATTAATCATCATAATTGGCCAGAAGGGCAGAGAATTTATGAAAATAGTGATTAAAACAGAATTTTAGTGAGAAGTCGTGGAAAGTACCAAATGTCGTTGTAGCAACCACAGGGTATAGGAATTGGTTGCTGAAAACACCTCTGGATATATTTTTTACGTATCAATACAAATGGTAAATAATAACAACAAATAGTTTTTAACGAAAAGCAAAAAATTTCATATAAATTGCGTGTTTCTGATCATATAAATTGTTAAACTTTAGAAACAAAAGTTCTCCCATGTTCATTTATTGTTTCCAATGACAATATGAGCCCTAACAAAAATTTAATTAACCCCAAATTAATGATTTACAACTTTGAATATCCTTAGGTATCCTAAATATTTCGAAGATATAATGTGAAAAAAATGTGTATTAGAAATGAACATGTTTCTTTTTTGCTTGTTTAAGATCGAATCCAGTTACAGGTTCGCAAACCAACTTTTAAAGCAAAAGGGTTCAGAGATATTTAATAATTGTTTGTTATCATTGACCAGAAAGACCCGAAAATTGATAAAAAATTGATTAAAAAAGAATTTTAGTAAGAAGTCGTGGAAAGTACCAATTATCGTTTTAAGAACCACACGGTATAAGAATTGGTCGCTGAAAACACCTCTGGATATATTTTTTCTAATTAATTAAAAATAAATTTTTTTATTAATTATCATAAATATTCGTTACATTTATAATAAGCGAATCAATACAAATGGCAAATAACACCAACAAATAGTTTTTAACAAAAAGCAAGAAATTTAATAAAAATTGCATGTCAATAAGTATACAAGTCGCTAATATTTAGAAACAAAATGTCTCCCAGGTTTATTTATTTTTGTCAATGGCATTGAATTGACCACAAATTAATGATTTGCTACATTAAATATCCTAAAGCATCCTAAGTATGTGGAAGATTAATTGCGAGAAACGTGACTATTTAACAACATGGAGCAATAGGATTCAGAGATTGTGGAATTTGAGGGTTGAGTATTTCTACATTAAATCAATATAAACTGTATTAGAAATGAACATGTTTATTTCCTGCTTGCTTAACAACCAACATAAGCAATTTTACTTTTATAATAGATTATTAAATAGAATTCACAGCTCTGTAAGTAGCATTATTTATGATTAAAAGGACGATATTTTAATTCTACTTCTTTTTATTTGTTTAAAGCTTAAGTTATGTATGAGATTCTTTTTAAAGTATGACTGAAAAATAATTTTTATTCTAGTTCTTTTTCTTGCGTATTTGATTGTGAATCCAAGTCTTAATTGATGCCACATTTCTACTTTTAAGGCATGGATACTTTTCTTGCGCCTCTTTGATTTCATTGCCGGTAGGTAGTTTTTCCATCTCTATATTGTCTTCGAACAATTTTTTGACTGTCGTAACTTCTGTGATCGACCATGCAATTTTCGGTGCAAATTTTCTATGGCTGGAGACTGAAAAAAGATTGAAATTTTTATATGCTTTCATAAATAAAAAATTAAAATTCTCAAAAAAATTCCGAAATTAAAGAAAAACTTACAAAATTTAATAAATTGTTCATTATCGTTGGAAAGTTGTTCTACTTCAATATTAAACCTTTTTTTATTAGGCTTTTTAAAATTAGACGAATTTAAATCAAAATCACTGTCTTGATTTAAATAATCGCATGACCGCTTCTGAGAGCTTCCTGCTTGAGGTTCCTGCAAGTCTCTGTTTCATCAGCAACATCTTCTACGCTGTCTGGAGTAGACGCGACATCTACATGTTTCGTTTTTAGAATAGAAGGCATTCTGATAATGTCCACGGCAACTGTTGGTTGACGATAAATACCCTTGTGGATTTCTTTTTCATGACCCATGAAATTCGCTACGTGCCCAACCTCTGCTTCTGTCATATTCATTCGTCCACATTTTGTGGCGAATTGCTTCCTTAGTTCTGTGCACCTTAAAGTGCTTGGATTTTACGCTCCACACGATAAAGATGTGTTTCTCATTAGTTTGCACGCATCAAGCGTTTTAATTGCATTTTTATCCGAGCAAGGAAGGGCAAAAAAATATGGTGTTTATTGTCAACACCAGCTTCTTGCCTATAGGCTTTCAATAGATTCATACAATCCATTGTGTCCTTATCAATAAGTACAGGTACTGGCCTGTTCAGTTTGCCGCGAATCACGAGCCTTACATAGTTATCGGCAGTTTTTCTATTCTCTTTTGATAAGGCCTTGTATTCTTCATCGACCTCAGTTAGTCGAGTTGGATTTTCAAAATCCTTCAATGTTAGATACTGCATCTCACCTCGTCGACGCCGGTTAAAAATTCAAAATTGGACTAAGACCATTTCCGACAAATGTAGCCATGATTTATAAGAATAACTACTTTTTAAGGAATCATATGCCAACTATTTTTCCTTATTTACATAAGAGTTCAATTTTTCGATATCTTCGCTTGAAGAAAGCTCTACTCTCTTCTCTCTTTCTCAATTTTTTAAAGTTTCTGATACATTGTTATTGACGTAGACGCCATATCTGGCGTTAAAGACGATCATAAAATCTTCTACTGATTCTTTTTTGGTTCTT
Source organism: Synergus umbraculus (assembly GCA_900474325.1). NCBI lineage: Eukaryota > Metazoa > Arthropoda > Insecta > Hymenoptera > Cynipidae > Synergus > Synergus umbraculus. Next base: position 7,996 of record UCOK01017212.1, read on the forward strand.
TCCTTCGAGATAATGTATTCTACCTTTAAAATTTCTGCACATTTCCTGATTGCAGTTCCAAGGGCTGAAGCATTATAAGCTTTCTTATAGGTTTGAGTCTCCTCATCGAATAATGAAACCGCATTTATAGCAGTTAGTATTTGTTCAAACAAAGTTGGATGGAATGCACTTGCCAAATCATCTATATTTTTTCTATTTTTTTCAAGGCAATCAAGAATCGTGCAAGAAGGCGTAATTGAGCGCGAATAAAATTATCGTGATGGAGTTCCTTATGTCGAAGACTCAGAAGATTGCCGTACAATATTATCAACCGATCGTAGCGAATAATAAATGACACCTCACTTGTGCTTTTTAAGACGGGAATGATCCGAATTCTCATTTTGTGGCTAGCATCCGGGTGAATCCTCTGAATTTTTCGTTTGGCTTCCTGTAAGAGTGTCCTGCTGTTTGATGCTGGCTTCCCACAGCAATTTGGATAGTGATGACAAATATTATTCTTGGAATAATAGCCATCACAGTTCGGACAGTTTATAAAGTCTGCAGAATTCTTAATCTTGCCCTTTTGCAATCTTCGAACTGTCAATAAAAATCCTTTGTTGTATTCAGCATCAGTGTTGAATAGATTATCGCCTTTTTTTCGCACTAGGTCAATACCTTTTCTACGTTCTGACGATTTTAATGGATATTGTAGAAAATTTTTAACAAGCGGCTGGTCAGTATGAACATTAGCCAAGTGTCGACCAATCTGTAACTGCATTTTGTGGCAGAAAAAACAGAAATGTTGTTTCCCTTTACCCGATGAACCTTGGGAGTATTGCAATTCTAAGCCAACTTCTGAAATTGCTGACTTTCCTGCAGTGCTAAAAGAGGAAGAGAAGCTATTATTGTTGCTATTCGAATCATTCACAGGCCCTCTTGTTCTGGCGATTCTTCGATCTCTTCATATTTCTCATCATCTTCACTTTCATCTTCTTCAGAGTCGTCTTCATCTGGCATATAACTACGGTCTTTTATATAATCGTCTCATCTCTTCGTCTTCACAGATTTGATTTTCTTCGAAATTTTCCTCTTGTACAAAATTAGGTTCGAAATCACAATCAATATCATGATTCAAAACTTCATTCTCATCTTCCAAAAATTCTTCATGTAAGGAACGTTCGTTTGAATTTTTATCGATATCAAATGATTCGGACCCATTAATAGCAATAATGTTGCGTCCTTCGAAATCAACATTGGCCGCATCCACAACAGGCAAAAACTGATATTCCTGGACAAATTCATTAATCTCCCTTCCCGTGTAATTTATAGTTATATCAAGAGATAAATTACTCAAGTCTTTTCCTAACGAATCTGTAGTGATGTCGATAAATTCATCCGATTTATTTAGTTCGTGTTTCCTGTTACATTCCAGTAAGATATTCTGACGAAAAATTACGTGTTCTGGTTCTTCACATTTTTCCATACACTCTTCAACTAAATGCAGAAACATTTCAGTCTTGTTTAGTTCGCCTTTTTGCCCGATTCCTTCTGACAAACAAGCTCTTTCTCGAGAAACTGTACTACACTCCTGGAGGTGTTCCGCCGAATGCAGAGGTGATTCATAATTTTTTCATTTGTCTTTTTGTTCCATTCTTGTAACATTTCTGCTCGTCGCAAATTCGTTTAATAAATTCTGTAGTTTTTTTTACTATCTGTAATTTAATGTGATTATTAAAAAAAAATTCGGCAGAGAACTCAAAATTTCTTAATGTCGCGGAAATTACACTGTAAAATAAATTTCTTGTAAATTTACCACTATCGTTTTGTAATTATACGAATTATATGAAGCGAAAATACATCACTTCCAAAGTAGTAGTTTTACAAGATTTTGTTAACTTACCTCTTTCAAAGTAGGTAATAATTTGACATTTGGCAGTCAGATTATTACCTACTTTCACCTTTTTCTCCGATTCCTTCTCACAAACATGCTCTTTCTTGAGAAACTGTACTACACTCCAGGAGAATTCCTGTTTTCTCTGTAAATAAAAGTATATTTTTGAATATAATGATTTTTATTATTTAAAACTTATTTAGACTTTAAAATAGCAATAAAAGGAAAATAAAAATTTGATTTTGAACTTACCATGCTGGCAATTATTTTCACTTGCTTTGTCTCCAAAAACTACTATTGTGGCCTCCCTTTCTCTACCACAGTCTTCAACTGAATGCAGAAACTTTGTAGTCTTTTTTAGTTCACCTTTTTCTCCGATTCCTTCTGACAAACATGCTCTTTCTCGAGAAACTGTACTACACTCCAGGAGGATTCCTGTTTTCTCTGTAAATAAAAATATATTTTTGAATATTATGATTTTTATTATATAAAACGTATCTAGACTTTAAAACAGCAATAAAAGGAAAATAATAATTTGAGAAGGTAGGGGTTTTTTATATAAATAATAATTCCCACCATTCACCCGGCGCGGGCTGGGTCAGTGCCTGCCGGGCCCCAAGAAATAAGAAAAGTTATATGCAACAACAAAACATATATAAACGTTTATATAGTCTACCGTCTATATACGACGAAATCGCTCAATCCATACACAATCCATAATTCCAAACGCTTGGGTATAACAATTTCTGTCGACGATATAATACAATATACAAAACCTCCTTTCGTTGGGAAGGGTGACACGAGAGTGAGCTTCTCACAGCTGTTCTCGACCACGCAGAATCGGTAAAGTTGCTTACTCGCTACCACTCGAACGCAAGACTTCGCTACTAGTCGTCAAGGAACCTACTCTATCTTAGACTTTAAACTGATTCGGCAAAGACTCCCGCTTCGACGTTCACGGGAACCTAGAGTTATAATATTGAAAATGACTTTCCCGTCACACTCTCCCCCTTCAAACCGTAACGTCGAGGCGAGAGTTGAAATATAATCTGAAACTGAAACTATTAATTAAATATTAAAATTTACAAAATTTTACCATTTAAATCAAATCAATGATACTAGAAACCAAAATTACCAAAAATTTGACGAAACAATTAAATATGTGTCTGGAACTACTATCATAATAAGCCCATCTAATATTAGCGCTCGGAACAATGACCAAAATAACGCAATCAAAGTACAAGTCGGCGCTAATTCGTAATATGTGAAACTCACAGAATTGACAAAAGAAATAGAAACTCAAACGAAAATAGCAACAGCTAACGAACATGGCTAAACAATTTATGACTATGGAAACGCAAAATCGCAAAGCATAACGCACAACGTTCGTCGAAGCAGTACACAAAATTTAACAGAAATGTCGACGGTGACCTCGCTGAAGTAGTCGAACAGTGACTACTTTGATGTCTTCTTGTAATTTGACATGACGATCCCGATCTCATCTCCGTCGTTGAGCTCCAGTCTCTTTTCCAGAACTCGGCAATAAAAGAAGTTGATACTGTTCCGACCGCCAGATGTCTTTATTCTCCAAGAACGATTCGCACTCAGAGTGTCCGATTGGTAGGCACCACAATGTGTTTTTAATGAGGAATCGCCGCAGCAGATTCGAACATACATCAGCATCGGTGAATCGAGCGGTTACTTTTCTCTCATTTGTCCTAATCCAATCATGCTCTTCACTGTAAGGGTAGTTACAACCTTTGGTGTCGAGGTCTTCGGCACCACACATCCCTCAGAATCCTGGTAGGTTAGGTAGTCAACAATTAGCAATGACGCTAATGCTCTATGGACTTGCCCGTCACGCAACGACATGATATGATTTCGACGTAGATAATGAACGTCTTGGTCCCCTACTCGAATGTTCTCTGAATCAGAGCCTGACCATTAACTCGACAGTAGGCCAATACAAAGTCACTTCTGACATTCAAAGTTTGCCAGATATAGAAAACCCAATTTCTGTAGAGCTCCCTCGAAGCAAGACATCCTGTCAAATGGCAATGGATAGTCAGCTACTGGCGGTGCGATGAGTGCCTGGTAAACTCATCGAAAGAACTTCTTCAGCATCACTCCTCATAGTACAAAGGTGACAGCAATCAACTGACCTTTGTGAACATTCTTAGCTTACATGTGAGCAAGGATGACCCTCTTTGACCTGGCCAACCCTAGCTCAGCTGCTAACAGTTCCTGATCTCTCCGAGCGGTTTGTCGAGATCATATTTTGTGAGCTTAGATGGCAGAGCTCACTTAGCTCTGAACTCCAACGCGACTCAATATCTTCCGCTTCGACTCGGTTTGTTATCACATCGACTCCAACAGTTCCTTAGAGACCGGAGCCTGAGTAGAGAAACCCAAGTCGACAGGCGAAATCCACACACGTTGTTAGTCTGAAAACTCAGCAGTTGCAGAAATACGAAATAAATCGTATCGCTCACATGATTCAAACTGAAAAATTACATTATTAGAGCACAGTGATCGACGAGGAATCCTTAATCGAAAATTCTATATCAAACTAGAAACATTACAACTGGTTCATGTACTTCGTGAACGAAAACTGGTCCTATTTATAAGCCATCTTCGAAGAACATGCTTCAACCTTTTAGCTCAACTTCTTATCAGGACAGTATGATTCAGTTCCTGCTCTGACTTGAATTGACTCGACCCCATGTGAATTGACTCTGGTTAAGCGCCTTTCTGAGTCTTTCTTATTTAACTCATTTAATAAATAACGAAATTCGTCAATCACACCAATACGCGCTGTCCAATCGTCAACTAAGTCTTTAACAGTCGAATCGTCAACGTCTTCGCGGAACTTTTGTGACGAGCAGTCTTATCGCCCGTCACATATTCCCATCCTTCAATATCTATCGCTATCTAGTTGCGTCACCGAGCGAGCGGGGCGAGAATTCCACTAGCCGGTTCCCCCTACTACCCACCGGCTACTTGTTACGTAACAGACCGGGAAGCAACCTGGACTTCTTCTGCAGGGAAATCCACTGGATACGTCGGCTCTCACCGACCTATCCTGGAACAACCTAAGGATGATTTCCAGAACCTGGGGAATCTAAAAATCATAAACACACCGTCGTTTCCATCCTAAAAATATAAAACCATCTGCTACCTGACCAGCGGGCACCCCCATGGCCAGCTAGCAGACGAAGAGTGTCGCACGCCAACGTGCTTAATTATAATTCTCTTCGTTTTGTCTCTATGTTCTTTCAAAAAATAAACCAAGGCATCTGATTGGTAGTTCCAAGGCAAGCGTCTGGACTCTCAATCGAGTATTCCATTGGAGCTCACCCGCATTGCTCTCCGCCAACCAAATCATTGTCTTTAGCGACGCTCTTGGCCGGGGAATTCCCTGAACATCCATGTGAGGTCGGGCTCACGATTGGCTCGCGCAGACTTTCGTCTCAACCAATCGTGGCGCTCGATTTTCCCCACTGGTGTGATGGTTCCCCGGCCGAAGGCTATAAGACGCGCTGCTTTCCACAGCTCGTCCTCTTTACTCCTCGAGACTCGAGGCTTACCACATCGAATCCCTGCTCGACGAAGTAATTGCTTTTTAGAGTCCAGACGCCGCCTTGCACCATTGGATGCCCTTTTCTTTGAAATCATTCCAACTGACTCCTGTTTTTTTTTATTTTAATCACCTATTCTCATCCTTTCTCTCTTCCTAAAATCCAAACCGAGTTTTCGAGTACCCTTCGGGGTACCGGTTCAGAACCGGGGAGGGTGATTAGAAAATCCCTTTTTGAACGTAACGACTTGGATTAATAGTGTAGTGATTTAGTGCTGTGAGATCATAAGACAGATGTCAACCGTGAGTGCAGTGACGAAAGTTCGACCGCGTCCCAGCCTAAGGAAACGGCTTAACGAAAAATGGCGCCGAGCCTTGGAGGCCCTTAAAGACGCTCCTCCGGGTCTACAAATAAAAATTCCGGATAGCTACCGCCGCAACTTCAAAAAGAGAGCCCACGCGTCGAACAACCCTCCTCCTACCGTGGATCTACCCACCTTGCGCCCAAGTCGTGCTTCCACCACACCGCGTTTCTTCACCGATGACATTCTCGGTGATAATTGCATCCAACTTCGAAACGGGGTACCTGTCACGCCCGGGAAGAATCTCGACTTTCAGCCGCGCATCACAGACGTAAGAAGCCTACGTCCAGTCCCGACAGTGGTGTCTAATAAAGATGATAGTGACGATAGTGACATTTTGGAAATTAGGGCCTCGCCAATCAAGCCATCCCCCCAAAAGGGAATCACAATAAGGGATTCATGCTTGGTGAAATCGCGATATCTCATCCTTTCGTCGCCTCGCAAATACGCTCCCTCTAGGTCACGTATTACGCGACTGGACTGCGCGCGTACCATCCCACCCAATTTACAGCCAGTGACAGACGACTCTCAAGATTCACCAGCGAAGGAGCGACGCGTTAAGTCGGTGGTCACCATCCCGACTAAACGAC
>UCOK01017213.1:0-15265 GCA_900474325.1 Synergus umbraculus
GGTATATAGTGGAATAACTATGCAAAATTTCATCAATTTATCTCTACGCGTTTTCAAGAAATTGCTGGATCGTGACACACACACACACACACACACACACACATCCGGACATTTTTTCAGATGATCATATTAGATATATTGCCCTTGAAATATGTTCAAAAAAACCTTTTTTAGGAAACTGGATTTTGTCACCACTACAAAACTTCCTCTATAAGGAAGCAATATACATTAAAATTATTTAAAGTCCCATAAAATGTCATGAAATCTCTTAAAATTCCTAACAATCTAATTAAATCTCGTAAAATCCCTTCAAAGCTCTCAAAATAACTTAATATTTTGTAAAAAAATCTTATGAGTATTTAAAATTCCATGAAATCCCTTGAATCCATTAAAAGTCTAAAATTCCTTTAACATATTTAAAAAATCTGGTGAAATTCCTTTAAATTTCATAAAAATCACTTGATATTCCTTGATGTTCCATAAAATTCCTTAGAATTCCACAACCTATCGTGAAAACCCTTAAAATTACTCAAAATCCTATAAATTCTTATGAAATTCATTTATATAATACACAAAATTAATTAGTATTTGTTAAAATTACTTAAAATTACTCAAAATTCCGTGACATTTGGTTAAATTCTTTAAAATTCATGATATTTCAATATAATTTCATGAAATCCTTCAAAATTTCTGAAAATAAATGTCCTTAAAATGACTTTAATATCTCATGAAATATCTTAAAGTCGCTTAAAATTACCCAAAATACCATCAAATCCCTTAAAATTCCTGAAAATCCAATGAAATCTCGTAAATCCCTTGAAATCCCTTATGTAAGTCCTTAAAATAACTTAATATTCTATGATATATCGTTAAATCTCTGAAAATTATTATAATTTCATACAATTTCGTAAATTCCTTTAAAATTTCATAAAATTCCTCGAAATACCGTGAAATCTCTTAATATTTCTAAAGTCTCAATAAATGCTACAAAATATATAATCAAATCCCATTTAAATACTTTATAATCCCATAAAATCTCATAATTCTGATGGTAACTGATCTGTAAATATACAAATAAATATATATGTATTATATATTGATATATTAAAAACTGATATAAAAAAAACGCATGAATAGTTTACTATATACACGGAGAAAAATGGAAGTCACGGGTTTAGTAACCTTTACACAAATTCTGTAAACAAAACTTTTATTATAAGACAGAGTCCAAAAATACAGTAATCATTACTGATCTGTTGAGGAATGATTACTGTATTTTTGGACTCTGTCTTATAATAAAAGTTTTGTTTACAGAATTTGTGTAAAGGTTACTAAATCGCTGACTTCCATTTTTCTCCGTGTAAGAAGAAGTCTATTTAATTTCTCGAATATTATTCACTAACCTTAGGTATATATTTTGAAATATTTTTTTGCTTCACTAATAATTTACTTATTGGACAACATAATAATTATTTTTATCATATTATAAATTATTTTTTCTATTTTTATATAACCTTTTTATTAGTAATCGTTTTGACAACGAAAATAATCTGCAGATAGCTTTCAAATTCGGTATATTCACACAATTCGCGCAGTTTCTAAACCAATCAGGTCTTCGACAACAATGTATTCGATATATTGGTAACATCTGTTTTAAGATAGGATAAGATAGGAAAACAGAAGTCAATGTTTTGAAATATTGAGATTATAGTGGTGTAAAAAAGATACTGTTAATAAATAGTAATATAGTTTGTTATAGTTATTGTTTTCTTGACAAATTTTCAGGAAAATCTTTTTGCCTCCAATAGAATATTTAAAAAGTTTTTCCTGCTTACTTAATAATAATTCACCCAGAAGAAAAATTTAAGGAAGTTGTAATTGAAATGAATATTAAAGTTTGGAAAGCAATGCCTCTATAAGTATATTTCATAACGAAAGAAATGGAACTGACATATGAAAGCATATACCAACCCTTGGAAAGTAATTTATTAATACGGAACATTTTTAAAAATATCCTTTTCGCTTAAGTGACGTTATTACGTCACATCCTTACAAACTTTATTTTAGTCAAGGAAAAAGAAACTCGGATCTAACAAACTGAAAAATATTCATTTATCTATTATTTTGTATTTTTAATACTAAAATTAGATAAAGTTCCGAAAACGCAATACCTCCAATTCTCCTGGGGCTCCGTATACTTATGTATTTTGACGCGCTGATTACAAATATGATAGTGAAAATTGGCGCAAATTGAATTTTCATGGTGAAACCATGCAAATACCATAAAAATCATGGATTTTTGCATTTATCTCAGCTAATATGTAAAACTAAATAAAATATTTTAAATAAAAGTTATAGACCTCATCGAAATACATATTTTTTATTTAGTACATTTTTTTTGCGAGTGATAGTTTCAGCGAAAATCAAATATATTGATTTTGCAAAATCATTCAAACAAAAGGAAGGCACAGGGGTGCCTTCCCGTCCCCACAACACCAAAAGGGAATGGTAAAAGGGAATGGTAAAAGGGAATGGCAAAGGGGATAGCAAAGTGGAATGGAAAAGGAAACGGCAAAGGGAATGGTAAAGGGAATGGCAAAGGGAATGGCAAAGGGGATAGCAAAGTGGAATGGAAAAGGAAACGGCAAAGGGAATGGTAAAGGGAATGGCAAAGGGAATGGCACAGGGGATAGCAAAGTGGAATGGAAAAGGGAACAGCAAAGGGAATGGTAAAAGGAATGGCAAAGGGAACGGTAAAGGGAATGGCAAAGAGAATGGTAAAGGGAATGGTAAAGGGGAATGGAAAAGGGAACGGCAAAGGGAATGGTAAAGGGAATGGCAAAGGGAATGGCAAAGAGAATGGTAAAAGGGAATGGCTAAGGGAATGGTAAAAGGGAATGGAAAAAGGGAATGGTAAAAGGGAATGGCAAAGGAAATGGTAAAAGGGAATGGCAAAGGAGATGGCAAAGGGGAATGGAAAAGGGAACGGCAAAAGGAATTGTTAACGGGAATGGCAAAGATCTCGATTCCGCAGCGCACACTCAAAACATCGAGGCGTCTTGGCGATGGATGCGAATCATATGCGACCATCATATGCTCTTCAAAATTCTCCAACCTTCCCGCGGTGAAGAGTGTAAGTAGATACAAAATCGAAACCAATGGAGATACGGTTAATAATGATACACTATAAAAATGTATGTTTCATTGATTTTCTCTGAAACTATTACTCGCAGAAAAAAATGTTTCAAATAAAAAATATGTATTTCGATGAGGTCTACAACTTTCATTTAAGACATTTTATTTAGTTTTCCATATTAGTTGAGATAAATGCAAAAAACCATGATTTTTATGGTTTTTTCATGGTTTCACCATGAAAATTCAATTTGCGCCAATTTTCACTATCATATTCGTAATCAGCGCGTCAAAATACATAAATATACGGAGCCCCAGGAGAATCAGAGGTATTGCGTTTTCGGAACTACACCCCTAAAATTGAATTAGAATTCAAGATGATTTTTAAAGAATATATAAAGATAAAGAAGCTATTCAGATTCCTTTCATTGAGATCCGTGCGAAACATGCACTTGCGGTATCGCGATTACAATATTATCATCATGGAATATAGGTTCATTCAGTTACGCCTCTTGTATTTTCAAGGTTGTGGAAGACTAATAATCATAGTCAATGAAGTCTCTTAAAACATTTCGAAATATCTCGAAATGCCTTGAAATATTTCGAAATTCTTTAAAGTCTCTTGAAATTTCATGAAATCTTGCGATAATTCTGGAACTTTTGATTTCTTTTAAATCCTTTAATATGTCGTAAAATCTTCTGAAATTTTGTCTTATTAAACAAAAATTAGGCCTTGCTTGAAATATTGAAAGATACTTTTGAAATATAAAACCTCTTAAAATTGAAGTCAACCATTAATAGATTACGACCTCTGTCGAAGCCTATTGCATTTATTGATATTTACTTTTACCCCACACGTATAATAAATCACCTACAACATATCAATCTTCTTTCGCCTTGAAGTTACAAAATAAGACGAAATAATAATAATGAAATAAATCAAGGATATACATAAAACCATGGATCAATTTTGTAAACATTTTACGGTTTCCAGTAAAATCTTTAAATTAAATATTAAATACAAATTGACGGTGATTTTATGATGTTGTGCATTTAATTGTTCGAGATTATTCAGTCATTCCAATCAAATAATAAATTGTATTAAATTGGAGGAAAATATCGCATCATACGTTACATTCATCGATCTGTAACAAATTTCTCGGCTACTCTGTCCACAAAACAAGAAGTTATTACTTGATGGGAAATTTTATTTATACTCTTACTCCTATGGGAAACTTATATAAAATTGTCTTGCTCTCTCTGTAGATCGTTCCAGTCCTCAACTTCACATTACTTCCATAAAAAATGTTATAAAGTAAGAATGGCTGCATATTTTTATGGACCACACGCCTATATTAGATATAAGGCGTGACAAATATTCGTAATATTACAATTAAGGCGAGAAGAGTTTTTAATTATTGGAGAAAAACGCGAGAAAAAATGGAAACTGCACATTATACGTTGACTCTTTTAAAATAATGCCAACTTATTATAATATATTATGAAATTTTACGAATACAATGATTCATTAAAATGAAACATCTGTTTAGCTTTTCTTGCATTTAAGTATTAATTGGTTTAATGAGTAATTCATACTTTTTATAATAATATCTAATCTATAAATAATGAATTTAATTTCTTGATGCATGTGGATTTATTTTTTGGATCCTGTAAAAGACAATCTTAAAAGATCAATCAAATAGAATAAAAAGAATGAATACACAAGTCTTCATAATTAATTATTATTATTACAATTTTTCTCAGTGTTCTCTTGATAAGTTATCTTAGAATAATTATTATAATTAGCCATTTACATTTTCTTAATCGAAAGAAGACTCTTGTATCTTTTTTTATTTTGTGACAATGTTTCTTTTCGCGTAAGAATCAATTCATCATTTTATATTTTTCATTTTACTGATCGACAGACTGAAAACTCATTCGAACTGGGATCAGTTTTTCCCAACTTTTTATACTTATTTTTTACACTTCGTATCATTCAACATTAATAATCATGACGATCGGGACATGTGCAATAGTCACTGCTTAAGAATAATTATTGCCTTTATGTGTGAGAATTATGCATTACTCATCGTTATTACACCGGATATTACAGTTAATTTCGATTCACACTATTGGTCAAAATTTTGAGTTGATCTGTTTTTCAATGATAATGTAAGTTTTCTCAAATTTAATTACATACATCAAAGATTACATTTTTTCTTTCAGAAGTCTGTTTATATTAAAATGAGCCGAAGACGTGTTTTGTCCTTTCTTGATTCACCATCCATGCAGGACATGAAGCACGTTCAAAATCTCATCATCTATATATATATATATACACATAATTTCAGTACACATAATTTCGAATAAAAATGTTGGATATAAAAAATCTATGCAAATCTCGAGCAGTAGGTACGTACGAGTTATGCATTTGTAAAATACACTTGCTCAAGGTATTATTCTAGAATACAAGCATTATGTGAGGGGACATTCCACAAAAAACTTCCGTTTACATGAACTAATAATAGGTATAAAAGAATTTGGAACAAACGAAAGACATGAATGTTTTTTCCTCGAAATTATGAATTTTTTCGCTACACTTCGGAATTCGCCTTTTGGGAATTCCAGGCATTTATTTAGCAATTTAATTATCTTATAAATTGGATTGTTGATTATATTATGGTAAGTATATTATGAATAGTATATTATGAACAGAGTAAACTAGCCGTTGGATTTACTAAACTTTTTAATAGATTTTACCCATCCAGTAGTAAGAATAGCTACTTGGATTGTTAAATCTACTAAACGGTTTAGTAAATCCAACCGCTAGCATTAGTCTGTCCGTAATATACTATTCTATAGTGAGATCTACTAAACAGTTTTCTCCGTGTTGGATATTTCCTCAGATAAAATATTTTTCAAAAAAGTGAAGGTCATTCCTGAGGTAAATTCCAACGGAGAATTTAATGGTGACCTTCATTTTGAGCTTGAAGTTGACCTTCATGGGTTTTTGAAGGTCAACTTTGTTTTTTTAAATGGAAAACCCCTTTTTTATATTTGCAATCGACAGAGCGGAAAATTTTACGTTCAAGTATGTACCCAGGTCATAGGTAAAAAAAGATGTAAAAAAGGGGTTTTCCATTTAAAAAAACAAAGTTAACCTTCAAAAACACAATAGTCCGAATTTGCACTAGTGTACTAGTACAGCCAGGATGGCGAGAAGTAAGCTGGCTAGAGCTCCGTAAGTGTCTTCGGGAAATACTCTCTCTCCTCCTCCCTCTCTCTCCTTTCGTATTCTATCCTATCGTATTCTATCATATCCTATTATATACTATTGTATTCTATCGTATCCTATCGTATTTTATTCTATCTTATCCTATGGTATCCTATTCTAGTTTATCCAATCCTATCGTATCCTATCGTATCCTATACGATAGAATACGATACGACAGGATACGATAGGATTGGATAAGATACGATAGAATGCAATAGAATAGTATAGGATAGGATACGATAGGATACGATAGGATAGAATTCAATAGAATAGAGTACGATACGATAGGGTAAAATACGACAGGATACGATAGGATACACTGCAATATTATAGGATAAAATAGGACAGGATACCATAGGATACAATAGGATAAGATAGAATAGAATAAGATAGGATATGATAGGATACGATACGATAGGATGAAATAGGACAGGATACGATAGGATACAATGTAAAATGTCAAAAAATTTGTCAAATTTTTTAAAATTCCACAAAATATATAGTCAAATTCCTTAAAATTACATAATTTTTCCAAAAAAATATGGGATTGGAAAAATTGAGGGATTTCAAAAGTATGAAAAATAATTCAAATTTTAATTTTTGAAACATAAAAATTTGTAATTCCCAGTCTAATTTTATGAGTCTCAATAAATTTATAAAATCCTTTGAAATTCCTAAAAATTATTCAAAGTCCCGTTAAGGATGTTGGAACCAAGTTCCAATCTAAAAACTCATTTCTTCATTTTACTTAAAAAATTGAAATTTTTTCCCTTTGTCCAATTAATCAATTTTTAACTAGAATTATGCGCACAGAGCGAGAAAATATCTATTTCAAATATTTTTAAATAAAATGAAAATATTGAATTTTCAAGTCAGAGATTTTGAATTCTTTGTTTTATACAAAAAGTGTCGAAACTAAATATTTTTTCGCTCTGTGCGCAGTCTTATATTTGAAAACAGATTAGTGCTACAAAAAGCGAAAAAATATTTTGAAATCCCTTTAAACACCTTAAGAGATTTTAAAATCACTTAAAATTCCACAACATATCTTATCGTTAAATCTTTTAAGATTTCTCAAAATCCCATGATCTCTTAAAATTGCGAAAAATCCCTTGAATCTCTTGAAAGTCCTTAAAACTATTTAATATCCCTGAAAATGTCTGAAAATCCAATGAAACATCGTGAAAATCCTTGAAACAGCTTTAAAGTTTCCAAAATTACTTAAAAGTTTCTAAACCAATCGGGTTTTCGACAACAATGTGTTCGACATATTAGTAACATCACTTTTTTAAGATAGAAATTATGAGTATATTTGATTATAATTTGATGATATATTTGACAATAAAATTTAAATAAGAATATACAAAATTAAAAAGTGCCTGTTTAAGACTTAAAATTTGTGATGTATAGTATAAGAAACATCAATTCGAAGATATGACAGAATAAGGTCTAAAACTTGGCATTAACTTTAGGCGCCTTTGTGACTTGGTAATAAAATAAGAGTATTAAACGTAGAATCTTTTATTGGAACTATTTGAAAGGCAGAAGCTGACGATGACGTCTTCTGAAGCAATTTCCCTAATGTTTGCGCAGAAACCTATAGTTGACCCAAGAAATTGTACCATTTCTAACGATAGAACAATAAAATATTATAATTTCATCGAAAGACAGAAGTCTTCGAGGTAGATTTAATATCTAGCAAGAAAACTTTGGTCTAGATAAAAACTTATCTACTTGACGGCGAAAGTTTTGGCAAACATATAATCTACTGGTACATCTCGGATATTTGCACTAGGCATAACTCATTTACTGAATAAGCGGATTTCTTATTTTTTTTTAAAGAGTAAAATTTGAGTATAAATTTTTATTCATCAAAGAATATATTAATGCAGACGCAATAGAAATTACATCTGTGGGCGGAACTATTACGCTTTTGAGAGTTTAGTGATGAAGCACTGTATTCCATTATGATATAACTTTTATTCGCATCTGGAATTGATAATTTCATACGTTGCTAATACACGTGTTGCATGAGGAATCGAATTTCGTTGTATAAATAGTATATATTGCTTTGCTTTCATCAAAAGTCGATTTGAGGGTCCGAGAGTTTATTTCATGTTGAATAGCTTCACTTCAGTTATTCAAAATTCGATAATTTTATAGTTTGTGAGGAATTTTTAACGATCTTAGAATTAGTGATTCGCGGGAACGAGACATATAATTACTGAAAATATTCTCTAAAGACTAAATAATAATTTTCATATTTGAATTGAGTTATTATTCACTTGAGTTCAATTAAGTATCTAATAATTTATTATTGGCGAAAGATGATATTCAATGATATTAAATGATACATTATTGATAGACATATTATTATTGCTCACTAATCAACAAACTGAGCCTTTTCAAGTGCTCATTCATTATTCCAAATCCATAATTCTTATTAATCATAATTCTTTCATCGCATATAATACTGGACTAAATTTGCCTACTGGCGCCATAAGTGCTATATATAATAGTATTAAAAGTTAATTCGTTTGATATTGGCGGCCAAATCGTCAGTTCATATTGGTCGACCAATAACTCGACCTTAAATGCCAGAAGTGCAGAAGTAATATCAGAGTTATAAATAAAAATTTCCTCAGAAGCATTTTTACATTAATTCTCATCATAATGAGAAGGTATATAATTGGGTTTGTGTAAAAAATTATTTTCGCGGATTTCATAAAAAATCTCCATGTTTAGAGATCATTGTCATTGTCATTGTCGTCATCGTTATTGATGTTATTTGTTATAGTCAGTCAGTCAGATTCGCAATAATCCGTTTCTAAAAATATTGAATCTTGTTCTCTAATTTTATATATTATGTACCTATATATACATATAATTGCTTTATATGACCTTATAGAAAGTTTTTTAATCGCCCGAAAATGTAATTACACTATAAGGAGCGACGCTGAATTAAGGCGATAGGGAACAACAAGAAGCATAATTGATCGCTTAATTGCGGAATAATGATCTTAGCGAAATGCATGTAACTATTCCGAGAACTGATTATAAATTGCTGGTATAATTATTGAACGATAATTCAAATCACCTATTTGATAATGACATTCCGAATTGTTTCGAACTTGTAATTTAAAGGACTTTT
This sequence comes from Synergus umbraculus, assembly GCA_900474325.1. NCBI lineage: Eukaryota > Metazoa > Arthropoda > Insecta > Hymenoptera > Cynipidae > Synergus > Synergus umbraculus. The sequence continues at coordinate 9,558 of UCOK01017213.1, forward strand.
TTACATTCTCATCAGAGAAGGTATAAAAGTATATTTGTATAAAATTTTACCTCCGGCCCCACGATTATTTGATTATTTAAGACACATGAAACCTTTTACTCAATATATATATTTACCAATATATCGAACACATTGTTCTCGAAAACCTGATTGGTTCCTTTGGAAATCGCGCAATTTTTTTGAATGTATCGAATTTGAAAACTATCTTCAGATTATTTTCGTTGTCACAACTGTATTACTAATAAAAAGGTTATGTGAAGATAGAAAATAATTTAAAATGATAAAAATAATTAATTTTGATGTGAAAAATAAATTATTAGTGAAGCAAAAAAATATTTCAAAATATATACCTAAGGTTAGTGAATATTATTCGAAAAATTAAATAGATTACTTGTAGTAAACTTTTCATGAGTTTTTTTTATATCAATTTTTAATGTATTAATACTCCTATTTTTAATATATTATTTATTATATGAATATGTATTCGTATATTTACAGATCAGATACCATCAGAACTATGAGATTTTATGGGATTATAAAGTACCTAATTTTAAGGGATTTGACTATATATTTTGTAGAATTTTAAGTATATAATTTCAGAAAGTTTTAAGAGATTTTTAAGCATTTTACGAAATTTCATTAATTTTTAAGGTGTTTTAAGAAATTTAATGAGATTTCATAGAATCTTGAATAATGTTAAGGAATTTAAAAGCGTTTTCCGAAATTTATTGAGATTTTAGAAATATTAAGTGATTTTACGTTATTTCGAGGAATTTTATGAAATTGCATGACATTTTAAATAATTTTCATATATTTTACGATATTTCATGGGATATTAAGTTATTTTAACGACTTTTGTGATTTCCAGGGATTTACAAGATTTCATTAGATTTTCATGAACGATAGTTTGTGGAATTTGATGGAATTTTATAGAACGTCAAGGAATATCAAGTAGTATTAAATTATTTTACGAAATTTAAAGGAATTTCACCAGATGCTGAAGGATGATAAGGGCGGGTTATATATATATACACTTATTATTGGAAAAAAAGGGGTTTTCCACGAATTTTTTTGGAAAAGACGGTAAATTTTTTTAAGAACAAACCACTACGCATTTATTTGTACATATTTCAAGATATTTTATCCCAAATTGGACTGAATAATATTGACATTTGTAGGCACTACGCCCGTTGAGCCAAAACAACTTTTTTCAAATACTCTTCGTGGTGTCCATGATAAGTCGAAAATTGATCACCTGCAATCAATTTAACCAAGAGCTTTCTTTAATTTATATAATTTTACTCTACTTGGACGAAGGATTTGTCAAAATAAGTATTTTTGCAAAAATGGTACTCTCTAAATTTGAATCAGTGAAAATTTCACTGATTTAATTAGTGATTAAGTATTTCACTGATGAATCAGTGATTTGCGACTTTTCACTGATCAATTCATTAATTAGTCACTGATTATCAGTAAGATCTTACTAATTTCATTAGTGAACCGATATAACCTTTACAAATTTCAATAAAGTATACTTATTATTTTTGGAAATCAAGTTCCAATTTTAATCTGTAATTTCAGTAACTATGGAAATTTTGAATTCATAAAAGGTGTACAAGTGCTGCCAATTATCGGTCCACATTATTCTTTTGTACTGATTCAATCAGTGAATTTTGTTCACTGAATGAATCAGTAACTTTTCACTGATTATCAGTGACCGGATTCTAGCTATTTGAACCAGTGAGATTTCACTGTCATTTAGTGACTTTTCACTGATTCAAATTTAGAGAGTAAAGAATTTTCTAAAAAAATCGATTTTTAGGGGTCTGAAAATTCAGTTTTTTCAGTCCCAAACAAAAAGTTTTCTTTCAAATGGGAATACCTTCTTCGAGGTATGAGATAATATTGTTATAAAGTAGCCTGAAAAAAATTAGATTAATAGGTGACATGGTTTATGAGAAATCGTGACACCGCAACGGCCCTTTTTGAAAAATCACATTCCGAGATATTTGCGTTTAAAGTTTCGAATACTTGTAGGTAGCACATTTGGAGGTAGCGCGCTGTTGGCAGCTGTAACATAGGTTCTAGTGCTCAGATTTCTATAAAAATACCATGAAATCTTAAAAAAATAAAATTCTAAAAATTAGTTGCTCCTTTATCAAAAAAAAAAAAGAAAAAAAGAAGAAGTGTTCTTTTTTCTATTACATGATAAAGATTAAAGAATTTCCAGGATAATAAAGATTCAATTACATAAGAGTGTTATATGTACCACCGCCGAGTTATCAAAGGTAAAGTTATAGGTATTATTAAATAAGTACTTAGAACCATTGTCGTATTTAATCGCGTAATTAACTACTTTCTTCTATCTACTTCTATTGGCCTTCAGTCTCAAGGATATCTTTATTGTGGTCAATTAAAGAAAATCGATCCATAAGATGACCTTCGCAATTTAGTACCCCTGGGGAAGTCTTTGCACTTGAAAATAATTAATTCTACGTTTCTTTGTAATCATCTAGTGAATTAACTCTTAATTAGAATCTTTCTATTCTTTTCTACTTCACAATGAGGAGAGATGGACTAAAATTAACATTGTTTGCCCTGAAAAACTAAATCCTCCGTAAAATGCCAATGTAAATTCACGAGCGAGACTAAGTGAATAAAAAATTTAATTTTCGATTGGAATACCAGTACCGGCATTTAAATTGCACCATCAAGCACGATACGTGAAGCTCGTAACTAACATTTCGCAAATTCCAGAGTTAGCACTTCGTTTATTTTTCAAAAGTTGATCTAACTTTAGTTTCAAGCAATAACCTCCGGAATTAATACCCAGGTAGAAATTCACGACTGGCACAGTATAGATTGCCGGAGTACCAGTACTGGGTGTTTTTACTGGGCCAGCATTGGGCCATTACTGGCATGTAATGCATGGCAGTACTGGCGTTCGGTACTGACGCGGTATTGGAAACCAGTACTGGTTCTGTACTGGTATATTACTGGCAAACTACTGGTAGAGTACTGGCTATTATAGTCGCCGTAGTTACTGTTTACCAAAAAAAATTGTTTTTAATATAAGCACTGCACTTAATTTATGTTTTAAATTACAGAATTACACGCAAGGACTTTTACATATATAAATCGCACGCTATCACGGTTCGAAAAATCGAACTCGCTGGAGATCGAACCCCTGATCCTAACATCCTAAACGCACACCTTAACCGCCTGAACTATTTAACTACTTGGAGTTCATGAACAAAAACTCAACTAAGCTCTTTGAAGATACAAAAATATAAAACAAAATATTTTTTTCATGAAATTTTATTTATATGTGTATTACAAAAATTCTTTAATGAAAATTGTTTTTAAAATTATCTTTCAAAAAATGTTTGTATTTGCGAAAACTGAAATTTGGAAAATAATTGTTTGTGGGAGAATTTTTTTATATTAAAGTTTTATGTTTATTTAATAGTAAAAATTTTGCATTAAAAATATAATTAATTTTTTTTTATCATAAATACCTTAAATACATTTTCTTTGAAAACTTATGAGTAAAAAATTTTTAATTTTTAGATTCTATAAAGATAAACTTGTATATGGTGTTTTAAAAGAACCTTCTGAAAATTGTTTTTACGATGATTACATGTATTTAATATTTCTCACTATATTAAATCACCTCAATAATGATATTAAAGTATAAAAAAATTGTATTTGTACGACTGGCATAGTACTGCTCCGTTTGTGGAGTCAAACTTTTGCCAGTACTGGTTGAATTGTCAATTATCCACCGGAGTAGTACTGCTCCGTTCGTAGAGCCTGCCTTTTGCCAGTACTGGCAAATTACCGATTATCTGTACTGGCAAACTGTACTGGGCAAGTACTGCCCCGATGGTGAACTCCGGCGGAGCACAGAAATTTCTACCTGGGTAGTTGCGGTAGCAGAAGAATCTTAATTTAAATATTGTTCGCATCGCAAATTATTTACAACAAAAATTATCGGAGGTGAAAAAATGCATATTTTATTTGAAGTAACGATGTTCAAATTCAAATCTTAATCAAAACGGATTTCCATAAAAATTCCTGAAATATTCCAGTGGAAGGTTTGGAGCATTCCGAAAAATTTTCCAGGAAGGTTCCCAGAAGTAGGTAAATGTCCGCATAACAAGGAACATTCCCAAGGAAGGTTCAGGGAATTTTCGTAAGGAATTTCCTTAAAAGATTCTTTAATAAACTTTACAGAGAATATTAGGCGGAAACTTTTCCGGATACTTCTTTTACATGTTAAAAAAACGCAATAAAACTTATACAAATGTTTAAATAAGAGGGAATGTAGAAATTACATAAATTGACCATTATTTTTAAATAATCTTTTAATAAAAACAAACAGAATGACATAATGCATTTTTGCATAAACATACAACGGAGCATTTTAACATTTTCTTTAAATGATTAAAAATTATTTTTTTTTGCTTGATCGACCAGCAAAACTGAATTTTGCACCAGCTTCATACGTTAACCCGTGTAGAAATTCTCAAATTTGGCCTAGACCGGTGATGAAACGCGGAATCCGGCCGGGTTTCCAGTCAAAACTGGGCGTCCACGTTTGGGCCAGGCCAGATTTGGCGTTTCACCCCGGTTTGACATCCCCCGACCTGAGCCCGCTCAAAGCTTTTACCTGAACAAAAGACAAAAAATTATTGTATTATATAAATGTATATATAATATAAATTATATATAAATTATATATAAGATATAAAGGTATTTATTGAACAGTTATGTTTAAAAGAAAGGTAATTATAATTCGAGTGTTCCGTCTTTCGTCTTAACAGTATGACCGTCCTTTGAACACTGATTAATCGCGCTTAGTTACCATGCAGAGAATTCGTCTCCGCTGGTGTCCAGTGTTTGTCGTTCGGCGGATATTATGTTTTCGGCAACTCACAAAGCTAAATAGTTTCTAAGAAGGTTGAACTTAAAATATACAGGGCTAGCTGATTTCATAAATAAGATATCATTTGATAGCAGAAACCTCTAGATACTACACTCGGCCATCCTGCGTAAAAATCTGACCTCAGATGTTGTCATCACTGTCATTATCTGTAGATTCGTCACTTGAACCGTCGATCCATGGTTTCATATGATCTGCTGATGTTGTTGTGTGGTTTGGCCCTTCGTGTTCGACAACCTTTTCAACTTGATAACGGTCGTTACGCATAATTCGGGTTATGCGGTATGGTCCATGAAATTCGTCATTAAATTTCATCTTGCCTCCTCGTTGAGTTCTTAGGATTGCTACCAAATCGTCGTACATATATTTTCTAGCTTCTTTTCTCTTCTTATTGTACGTCTTTCTATTTTCAGCTTGTATTTTTGCTATATTTTCTTTTGCTTCTTTTCTGATTGTTTCACGTTCTTCTTGAAACATTTTAATCCACTCTTTTTCTATAATCTGTCTGATCTGTAAATCTTCTTTTATTTTCATATGAGTCCCGAACAGCAGATTGAACGGTGTTGTTCCGGTACTCCTACTTTGCGTAGCATTCAGATATTTTTGAGCTAAATCCAAATGTTTGAACCATTCCCCTGGTTTCGACGCTGAAAGTTTCGTTAAAAGAGGAATAAGAGTTCTATTGACTCTTTCTACTTGACCGTTTCCTCGCGGTACAGCTGTTGTAACACGTACATGAGTAATCCCTTCTTCTTTGCAGTAT